>JAOTRJ010000019.1:6694767-6705870 GCA_028564905.1 Leptodoras praelongus
TCTCTAAAGTGGCCCTAGTGTGTGAGAGTGTGTGCCCTACGATGGATTGGCGCTCTGTCTAGGGTTTGTTCCTGCCTTGCGCCCTATGCTGCCGGCTAGGCGCCGGTTCTCCCGTGACCCTGAAAAGGAATAAGCGGTTAAGAAAATGCATGAATGAATAAAAGTTTCTCATGTGCAATGTTGCACTGCTGAAATTCTTAAGCCACTGATTTATACTTCGAGTTTTTTTTAGCACTACTAAGAAAAAGGAGAAGCAAACAGTTCACAGTTGTGAAATCAAGTTTTATTTTCAATAAAACATTTCATGGCATTTTCATCAGATGGCGGTCACGTTTTTATTGTCAAACCTCATATTTTAATTCTTCATTAGATACTCTGAACTGAAATTGCTCTAAACTCTACAGACGATGTAAAAAAAAAAAAAAAAAAAAAACAAGTCAAGGCACAAAACAGAAGGAAAGATTCGGGGCAGGAACACAAAAAGACGAGAGAAGACGTAGTTATGCATCTTACGTATTAGTCACAGTTGTACAGTGCTGAGCAAAGTGAAGCGAGGATTTCAGAAAGTTAAATGCGTAAGACAAATTACTGAGAGCGTGTCACACCGACCGTGGCTGACCCAAAGCAAGCTATTTGTTCTTTTATTATTATTATTATTATTCTTCGAAAGGTATTATTAGTTTAAATGTGGTCCATCACACAGCATATTGTACAGTTAAGCCAGGAATGTAGAATCCATGTGTAAGTAGTTTAAAAAAAAAAAAAAAAACAACAAACTAAAGCAAAAAAAAGTTGTCTTGATCACGATCTGTGCTTCCATAACTTTTACAAAAGACATAATACACAGGAACATTTATTAAGATTCACGCATCTGTTAAAGAAAAGGAAAGTTTATTTATCAAATAGTTTCCCCCCCCATCACTCTCTTCTTTTGCAATGTCGTACTCATGAACAAAAGTCAAGGAGCAAAGAGAAACATCGGAATCACTTTGTTGCCTTTTCAATTCTGAAGAAAATAACCTCAAAAATATTTACAAAAAAAAAAGAGGAATAAAAATTAGGTAGAGGAAAGGGTGTATTGGAATTCAGTGATTGAAGGGATGCTGAAATCTTATTTTCTCTTGGTCGTGGTTCTTGGTCATCCCCCCTCCCCCCTCATCCCCCAAAAGGTATTAGATAAAAATTCAGCGTTTGTCTGGATGGCTGTAGGCAGTCCGGCACTGTGATGACCGACGCACATGCAGGTGCACCACACAGCTGAGCTCTTCCTGTAGAAACAATGCAATGATTTGGTGAGAATGTCCTGCTGGCTGGCTATTATTTGTGTTAACTCCTTCATGTGTGCGTGCGTGTTCGTACCTTGGCATGTTCCCTGACTTTGCGATTAGAAAAGCCCGCAGTCCTTCAGGTTGTTTTTGATGATGACATCAGTGACGGCGTCGAACACAAACTGCACGTTCTTGGTGTCGGTGGCGCAGGTGAAGTGGGTGTAGATCTCTTTAGTATCTTTCTTCTTGTTCAGATCCTCAAACTTGGTCTGGATGTAGCTCGCTGCTTCATCATATTTGTTGGCTCCTAAACAACAGGAACAGGAAGAGGAGGAAAATGTCAGCGTGGGAAGGATGCAGCAAGAAACCCAGGTGCTGTCGAAGGAAACCGTTCACCCAAAAACTGTACAGCGAGTGGAAAGCACCAGCATGTTCTCACTTGCGTTAGTTATATTTCAAGATATTATAGTAGTATATTTTTACTGATCTTTATTAGTGATTACCATTACAAGCACATCTATTCTAACTTCTTATAAACTTCTTCACTTTAAAACTCTGACTATGAGGACTACATGGACCTTGTTATTACAAGTATAACTATTTCACTTTTAAAAATATAAAATTGTGCTTATACAAAAAAATTTGAAATGTGAAAACAATTCATCAGGAAAGATAAATTTTAAAAAATACTATACAGGTATCTGGAGAGAGAGAGAGCGCTAAAAAAAAAACTCATTTCAAAATGTTTGCTTAACTTACAATGGCAAACAGTTTATAAGACATGGCATGTAGAGCAATAAAATCAGTAATAATAAATGCCACTGTTATCTAATGTTATCTACAATGTAAGATAACATCCTATATGGATGATGACTGGGTAGCAGATGAGGTTCGTAAAAAATTTTTTAAAAAAAACCCTACCACAAAATAGACACAATGAACTGCAGACAAGTTTTTTCTTACTTTATACACTTGTTTCAAAGCTTACAGAAACATGTCCAGTCTGCATCCAGTCCATGTTAGAACTAATAACATGATGTATAGCAATAACCTATCTAACTAAGAGGTGTAGTAAAAGATAGATGCTTTTCCTATATTGCCCTTATAATTGATTATTAACATTGATTATCTCATTACAATGGCATCTGTTAAGGGATGGGATATATTAGGCAGGAAGTGAACAGACGGTTCTTGAAATTGATATGTTGAACGTAAGAAGAATGGGCAACCAGGAATTAATAATACTTATAGGTCACAACCTTGTATAACTGTAAAACCCCCTGATTGAGGAACAATATACACAAAGTAATAAATGTAACAAAAAAAATGGGTTGTTTCTTTGGTTTTGGAGTCTGTACTGGTATTACAGACCTGAATACTCAGGGAAGCAGATGGTGAGAGGGCTGAGTGTGATCTTCTCCTCAAACAGATCCTTCTTATTGAGAAAAAGGATGATGGAGGTCTCTGTGAACCATTTATTATTACAGATGGAGTCAAAGAGTTTCATGCTCTCATGCATTCGGTTCTGCAAAAAAAAAAATAGAAAGAAAAAAAAGGAGAGAGAAAAAGTGGTGAGATAATGTTTTAATAAACCCAGGACATTACATGGTGGAGTGGACACAAGAGGGAGCCAGCACTTCATACTTCTATTAACTGACCATTTACTGGTCACCTATACATCCGCTCATATATGTAGTCATCCAGTCAGCCAATCATGTGGCAGTGGTGCAAAGCATAAAATCGCTTCAGGTAATCTGACCTCTAACAGAATGATTAAAAAGTGTGGCCTCTGTGACTAGCTGTGGCATGGATGTTACTATCAGATGGGTTGGTTTGAGTATTTCAGAAATTGCTGATCTCCTGGGAATTTCGCACACAACAGTTTCTAGGGTTTACACAGAATAGTGCAATGAAGAAAAAACATCCTGGATGGTCTGCAGACTGAAACACTGTTGATAGAGAACAGAGGAGAATGACCAGCCCGGTCTGAGCCGACAGGAAGTCTATAGCAACTTAAATAATCACTCTTTACAACCGTGGTGAACAGAAAAGGAATACGAGGCTCTCAGGCACAGACTCACAAAAACTGGACAGTTGAAGATTGGAAATAGACCAAGTCATTTTTTGGCCATGTTGAACTTTCCAGTTTCGATGAGTCTGTGGCCATGATAGCCTCAGATAGCCCTGATATAGTCTTCTGCAGCCCATCCACTTCTAGCCAAGATGCTTTTCGGCTCACTACGGTTGTACACAATGTTTATACGACTTCTTGGCAGCTCGAATCTGGCCATTTTCCTTCGACCTCTCATCAGCAAGGTGTTTCCACCCACATACAGGGGACTAAAGTGGACAGTGAGTGTAAATGTGGCCCATGCCTCCCTCTTTCTAATTTGTACAAAAGCCCAAAGTCAAGTATTCTGGAATGTCAAATCACTACTGTACTCACCATCTCTTCATCCTCAGCCAGCATCAGATCATAGGCGCTTAGAGCCACACAGAAGATGATGGCAGTCACGCCTTCAAAGCAGTGGATCCACTTCTTTCTCTCTGACCTCTGCCCTCCAACATCGAACATCCTTGAGAGAGACAGACAGGCACAGAGACGGAGAGAAAGAGAGAGAGACTTTGTCCTTGTTCACCATTCAGATTTCATTAAGCTCATAGGGGAAGCATTAAGCTACATTAGCAGAGAGCTCAGCGTCCAGGTAATGACACCAGCTAATACAATGAAAGAAATTTCACAATTCATTTATGGGCATCATTCAGTCTAAGAGTTTTACTTTTACTAATGCGACATCTGCGGCTGTGTCCTTGTGTCCAGTCAACAAACTGAGCATTCATTATGGCCACCAGCATGTTGAGGAGGAAAATTTCTATGGTTACAGGAAGTGGGATAAATGGAGAAAGCAACATTACTGACTCCTGCTATTGATCCTTATGTATTATTAATTACACAAAACAGAAGTGGAGGTGATGCACTGGACCATTACAGCTAAGTTTTATTTCAAAATGTACTTAATTGCCTTAGAACTGTAACAAAATAGTACTTGAACAGTTATAAGCAAACTGCAAGACACACAAGAAGAAATGCCAACATTGCTGACAAGAACATCCCAGCAAGCGGAGAAGAAAAAAAAACTCTGCATTTACTGAAAATGGGATGATAACTGCAGACAGGTATGGGTTCATAAACAACCAGCTGATACTCCATAAATAGAAGACGATAAAATGAATAGAAGTACATGTCCAATCTGCAATCCAGTCTAAGTCAGATCTGATAGTATAGTATAGAATTAGAGATGCACTTTCCTAAGAAAACGCGAGTGTGATTGCACCAAATTAGTTTCATCTTTGCTGTAGTGGATGCTATTGTTATTGTTAGGAGAGAAGTCAGGAGAGAACATCCAGACCAGAACATCCTGACCAGAACATCCAGGATTTTATTACTTGTGCTACAGCCACATGATTGGCTGATTGGATAGTTGCATTAACGACCAGGTGCACACGTGTTCCTGATAATGTGTTCCTGCATTTTTATTTCTGAACACAGGTACATAAATTCAAACCTATTTTTCAATAAGAACAAAAAGCACTGACCAGCATTTTAAAAAAGAGAATTCAAATTTTTCTTACAGGTAGTCTAACCGATCATATGTTACCACAGCCGTACAGATCAGCAGTATGCGGATGGTGACGGGTATCATTTTGTAGCAAATACAAGGCTAGGGTTCACTAACTTCTCCTTATCCTAAGAACCAGGAAGTAAACGGCAACGCAAAATGCCTACTTAACTGCTCCTTCATTTTCTAACACATATAAAAGATCACAATCCCACCTTTATCCTTTCTATTGGCACAAAAGCTGAGCTGAATAAATTCTGCTGCAGCGAAGCAGAGTAAACCGCTGACAGAAACAAACAAGCCTTTCACATCCTGTGTCTTTTCCCCTACAGAGAATTGGCGTTTCTGCCCTACAAAGTTGATTCGTGTTTGATCTTGACACATTTTTAACTGGAAAAGCAGAACGGTGTGGTTTTCCAGTGTCTCCTGTATCGTGAGGTCAAAAACCATAAACGCTTCTGCTAAGTCATGAAGGTTGGCAGCTCTGCAGACGCTCATAGAAAGAATCATAAATATACACAGGGAAAAGAGAAAGAAAGAAAGGACGAGTGTCAGCAGGGTCTCTCACTTGAAGTGCAGGTCCTTAAAAGTGAAGTGCGTTTCGACGATGCCGGTAGTTTTCACTCTGGTCCTTAACACGTCCTGTTGGGTGGGAATGTAGTCGGCTCGGGCTATCCTCTCGAGATCGTTCAAATAACTAGACAGGCACACACACACAGATACACGCACACAGTTATATCGCTGGCTTCATAAATATGAAGATAAATGAGTGCAGCTGTGACGTAAACAAACCATAAGCACACAAGCTTCAACCACAGCTCTGTCAGAAGGTCTGATCTTGATGCACTTCAACAACCCTTAACCACTTTCATTTCTTATAAAGACAAAAGAAGCACATCCGAATATAATCGAACTCTAACAGCACAAACATGTTTCAAGGCCACTGTAGCTGGCAGTCTGGCAGAAACAGGCTCTCTTGTGGGACAGAAATAACCCTGTTAGCTCATTGAGCCATCTCTAACGGACATGCTATAGTCCTGCACACTTTGCAAAGTGAGACCATTTCTATGGCAACGTTGGCATGCTCTCTCTCTCTTTGTTCCCTTTCTCGTTTATCACACTGACTGTTTATACATGTTACTCCTGCCTGAAAGATGAGTGCTGCAAAAGGTGAGGCTGTGGTTTGGGAGAAGCTTAAACTGATAGAAAGTCTGTATTATTACTCAGAATATAATGCTTAAATAAAATCCAACCATATTTACCAAGGAATGCACAAATACATGTGCTGTGACACACTGATCATAAAGATACAATGCACCAATGGTACAGTATCTGCAGATCTTGGGTTAAAGGGCAAGCAGAAAAAGGCCATCGTCGCAGCATGGATAACGCACATTCTCAGCTGTGTCCCCTGTGGCAGTGAACGACACGAACGTGCAAGATGCAAAACAGCCCTTCGTGCTCTCCGTTCCACACTGAAGCCATCTGCCCAAGCTCAGTTTGTGCTGCTGTTCAATAGCCGATCTATGAGCGAAAGCTGAGGGATGGGTTCATATGTAACCATTGGTGCTGCTAAGGATAGAGTTCACCTAAAAATGTGATTTATATGGGCACTTTTTTTTTAATCATGGACAGAATTAAAGATCTAATATTCCGTCTATTATATATGAATATTCATTCATAATTCATCTTTTCATATGAATGCATTTCCTTCCATTAAACTTGGATAGGGAGAACAGATTGTAAGGTCTATCGCCATGACAACACAGAAAGCACCTGAAATCCACCATCCATTGTCTAAGTACATCCATTGTCATTATAAATGAGTTGAAAATGAAAGACTTCTCTGATCACAAGATGAATGAATCTCGTTACCCAATTCCCCAAAGCGTCCTTTATCAAGGCATTTCATGTTTCTTATTTCGGCTAAGAGGACCCTGAGTGGACTTGACGGAAACTCTCATTACCAATTTCCCAGTGAGGCTGGATTTCTTAGAAATAACAGAACAGTACTGCTCTGGAGTGGACATCAGTTGACAGGGGTGTCGAGAGAAGAGAAGTGTCACTGCGAGGAGCCGAACGAGGAGCTTCAGCTGCGAAGTCTACGGACGGACCGTGGCGGCCTCCACCTGCACTCTTTGTAATTAATGTGACGCCAGAGATGAAAGGGAGACTATAATATGCTAAAATGTAATATTGTACGCAGATTTAATATTACCAATTAAGACCGATGTTAATGTGATGGCATCAAATGTCACATTTCTAAGACACATAACAGGACTGAAAAACATAAGGCTAAAACTTTACCATCAGTACTCCGTTATGCAGTAGAGACATGCCCTTTGTGCTACTGCAAGCAGTACGTTGTACTCAACGAAAAAAACTATCCCAATCTGTTTACCTTCCTTCTGCCTTTTCATTTCACCTTCACTTCTTGTTAGTCATTTAAGCAAATGAGGCAAAGTGGATCGAGTTAATCTGTGAGGAATGGATGGCTGCTTTGGTGTTCAGAATGAAAACTACATGTGCAGGAAGAAAGAAATAAATTAGAGTAGATTTGGGTAGATGGAGGCAGAGAAAGAATTTCCTGCACATTTACATTTATAGTGGCAGGGGTATTAGATGCGTGTGTTTGTGTGTGTGCATCTTGACTGTGTGATGCATCTCATTGGCCAACACAGCTCCCTAACAGTGACGGATACAAGGTCAACAATCCACACAGCTTCCTGTCTGGAACAGGAACATACATATGATCTAACTGAGAGAGAATCGAGTAGTTTGTCACTGTCGAATACTTTAAGTTTCCTGTGGGCGTGTGTGTGCTCACTAGGCAGCAGAGTCATTCAGCTGGTACTCTCTGGAGCGACTGAAGCAGCCCTGCACCCCGCTGTCAGCCCACAGTCTGCGGATCACGTTGGCCAGGTCATCTGGGAGGATTCCCTGCTCTTCAGCTGCGGCAGACAGGGCAAAGAGCTGCCTTGCATCATCCTACACACATGCACACACAGACAGACACACACACACACACACACACACACACACACACAGAGCAGAACCACAGTTTACTGCAAGCTTGAACAGAATCAGTAAATAACATTTACATAAGAAAATCAAAGGATAGCATTCTAATAAACTCATCCTGGACTACTCTGACATATTATTCTGTGATTCACTGTTCAGTACAACTTGTTCAGTCAGATGTCTCAGAAAATGAGTTGCTTTAAACCACAAACGTCATCATTCTGTGGGTGAGCCGCTCTTAATATGTCTTAAAATCAAGAAGTAACACAGACGCTCCACTTCTGCTTTCAAAACTTCTTTCTTTCTGGGAATTGCAAAATAAATCTGCAGGGTTTTTTTTGTTCTAGCATGGACACTAAGCATTTCCAAAAAAGAAGCTTTATGCTATTAGACTACCTCAAGCACTTCATATTTAAAAAAAAAAAAAAAAAAAAAGAGCAAGTCTCTAGCTCTTCTACAAATAAACAGCACTGGTTTATTTAACCCAGAGCATCAGCCAGGATTCCTACCGTTCTCGCCGAATCTCCATAATCGATCTTGAGGTTACTCATGGCTTTGATGATGGCCATTATAGACTGGATGGTGTTGCTATACACCACAGCTCTGTACTGCTTACATTCGTCTTCTGAGTAGCCGTCTTCGTGGATGATTCTAGAAAGTGAAAGAGGAGACGGAATTTACAAGGTTTGCTTTGATCAGTCATGATGTGCAGTGCTGTATGCTGAACTGAGATATGTCTTTACTGAGACGTTACACATAGTATGTGGTTGAGGGTTACATTACAATATAATTGAATTTAAAGGGAAAAAAAAAAACACTCCACCCTGAAACATGTTTACTTCTACTTATGTGCGTAGAAATTCTGGTGCTAGCTGGGTTGTGCTGTATTTTTATCATTCTTGTTACGCAATCACAGTTGTTTGCCACGATGATGTCATAGTGTCAGTTCTAATAGTGTTTAGTCGAATATGCACTATATAGCCAAAGGATTGTGGGCACCTGACCTTCACACCCATGTGTGTCTCCAGATGTCAGACCCACAAACCTTTGCCCATGTAGTATAAGTGAAACCATGGGAAAAAAAACGTTTCACCATGTTTCATCAGCGTAGAATGTCATAATTGTGAAATTTAAGAGCAAAGTAATGGAGACAGCAAAAATGGGACTCGAAGGTCCAGAATGCAGCTACGACGCAGCTGCACAAGTTACAGCAGAGCCCCGACTCGGTTAGTTAGTGAACTGCGAGATGATTATGAGCACAATGGTGCTGATCAACACCGGCAGTATTATCATGAATCCTCTGGCACCATGTGTGTTGACGTAGGAGACCTGGATAGACCTGGATAGAAGTGATGCACGAATGCACCGCTGCATGATTCCCTTTTAGGTACTGGCCCTAATATCAGCAAGTAGTTGAATGGCATTGTGGGTAATGTAGGAACCATTAATCAAAGTCCAAACAAACCTGCATATCACTGAAACCCATTTTCATTACAAAAAAATCTTGGCAGCAACTGTTATTTATAAGGATTAACATACCTACACAAGTCCTTCGGGGAGCATTTTTTCTTTAAGCCTGCTGTGTTTAGATTGGCGTGAACCTAGACTCAGAGGTTTGTTAGGTTTGCACGGGAACAAATCATTAAACCAGATACAGGGTTAAAAGAATACAAAGGCGTAGCTCAGGGTAATGGAGACTTGGCTTACTAGTCCACATACAGTATGTCCAACATTTAACTATAGCACTGGAAGAAATATGCGCCAGGACTAGGCTATTATTTTGCCTCTGTACCATTATGCGGCCTGCAGAGAAGACTGGAGGGAGGTAATGTCTGTGCAAGCTGCGTGGCCATTTTTATCTATCTGAAGTGTAATAATCTGGGTTTTGAGCTTTTTATGTTCCCTTCTAATAAAAAAATGGCTCTCGAGCCTAATTGCCCCAGAATAATGTGAATTATTAAACCATCCGAGACCGTTTGAGTGCTTTTTAATTGCATCGAGAGCAGCACCCAAAGCAAATCTAGCAGAAAAGGAGATCCATGTTTTAAACAATTCACAGGGAATACAACATACACTATTAATGCTGACTGCTCCAGACTTTCCAAAATATCTGACCATCTCACTGCAGTCATTCATTTATTTTTAACCAGATCATTTTCATCTCTGCGCATTAGTTTAATACACAGCTGTATCCTGATCTCCATGCATTTGCTAGACCTGAATGTTTTTTAACAACAGTAATCACAGCACAGCCAAAACATATCAAGTTGATTATAGGATTAGCGCTCATTAGATGGAACTAATCTAGACTCCCAAGCATTAATATCCTGTGGAAGAATCGTATGCACGTCTGTTTAGGACGATTCAGGGTTTAACACACCCAGCTCCCGGGAACAAGACCCTGAGACCTGTACAGTGTGGTTACAGGAAAGGTCAGTCTGTACAGTCAGGTAAATCAAAGCTGGAGCTAAAGCCACTCAGAGTGCATTTGCTCTCTTTAGGAAGTCGATATGACTCTAGAAGGATGAAATGAACGAAAGGGCAATGAGCTACTATTCATCATGCTGCTGGATTTTACTAAACCTGGCAGATCCATATGGCTTATGAAGTTAAAATTAAAATTGAATTAGACTCCATTTATATTGATCGACGAGTGTCTTTCCTAACGACAGCACACACATTTACCTGCACTTCTGCTTTTAATTAGTTACAGCAGTGATGCTCGTTCTTTTATATCTTATATATATATTATACTTCCCTGAACTCGATTCTGATTGGTCAATTATGCCATTCTGTGGTCTGTTATTTCTATTTCAGGCTGCTGTTCTGATCCTTGACTCACATAGATTTGCGACACCCTGTGGTGAAAAAACACGCTACTCCATCAGAAAACACGATGGACACTTTTTCTAAATATATATTATATATATATATATATTCGTTCACTGTGAATTATAACATTAAGTAGGTTAATATAAAGAAGGCTACAGAGTTTACGTAGGTATGGACGCAGTTCTTGAACTCAAATCAATATTTTGTGTCAGATTATTGACTTCTTTAGTAAGTAACCATGAAATAAGCCAAAAAAGGAAGAAAATGGTCAATTTATTGACCATTAATAGCCACCCATTGCTCTGATTACTGCTTTGCACATTCTTGGCTTTCTCTCAATGAGCTTCAAGAGGTAGTCACCT
>JAOTRJ010000019.1:6808995-6821180 GCA_028564905.1 Leptodoras praelongus
AAAGTCTAATGTTTATCAGTACATTACAGAAAATAATGAACTTTATCACAATATGCTAATTTTTTGAGAAGCACCTGTAGCAGCTAAATTATTCTCACACACAGACTTTACGATGGCTAGAATTATGTAAGTGGGGTGGACAGATCAAATTCATTAGCTAGACTACAGGGCAAGAAAGTGCTCCAAAATGCTGCTCAGGCCCATGTTAAGGCTGTCTGGAAACTTTACCAAACAGGTTACAATGAATAGGTGATTATTATGCTCTCTAAAAATAAGTAGAATGTGTTTCAGCTATGAGACTTGGTGTTCTCGCACCCGGTTGGCGACTCAAGGCCCAGCACTGCCGAGTTGCCGCTGTTCGTACGATGGCTACAGCCTCACCACTGTGAAGCCTGTTTTGTTTTGCAAAAGTTGGAAAGTAGGTAAAGAGAAACAAGAAATTATAAATAAAAACCAAAAGCTTGCACACAAAACAAGCCTATCCTCATTTACTGATTTTCTGTACCTGTTAAACATTCGCTTCACATGCACACCCAAAATCAAACAACCCTTTCAATCAAAGAGTCATCATCTATTTGTAAAACCAATAAGATGTCCATTCAGGTAGAACTGAAATTCCTAACATGGGTTAGGATACACATTTCTCAATCATGCACAGTAAAGGCAGCTGCATGTTCCATGTCAATACTTACGAGAACTGTGCCTCAAACTGTAAAAAGGGCTTTGGGGAATCTGAATAACTCAACATACGATACGATTAAGGCATAGCCCACAATAAAGATCATCATGATGCAGCACATGATGCAACACATTTCAGAACAATCATCTACATCACAATATATACATAAATGAAGGAAAATCTCCCCAAGGCAAAAAGCCAGAATTATGTACTCACTAAATCAAAATGTTCTGCCCTGAGCTAACCGAGTCCACAGGTGAGTTTAAGTACACAGAACATCTTGCTATTACTACACTGATATGTAGTAACAATTCCACAACAGCGCCTTCCCATTTTACATGTGTTTTTGTGCTATTTAATGCTGCCACTGAGTAAGTTGGTCTTTCTGCCACTCAGAGGGTGTAACTGCAGCGATTTCCATCTACTCTCATACCACATACATAAAGAGTGAGTGAGGCCTGGTGCCATCTTGTGGACTTCAGAAGCAGTGTTATTAGGGTACAAATATGTAATTTTTTAAACGGATAAAATGTTAAACATGTACTGATTCTTGGTGCCAGTGCCTCTTTATTATACTGTGCCAGAAAAATAACATGAAACAACACTGTATTGATTTTTTCTACTGCTAATTAATAGTATAATGTTTGGGACACAGCCGAGAATCTGCGAATCTGGATGTAAATAGTCTGACCAACCTAATGGTGTGACTGGTCATTCTAGCTAGCTGAAACAGAAATTATTGTTAAAAGGGAAAGAGTTGTTCTGCTATAATCTCATAGCAGAATGGCTCTTGGGATTAGACTGTAAGGTGGGCTTTCCCTGAACCTACATGCATCTATGAGGCAAAATGTAAGCTTTTTCTAGCTAACTGCAATAAGCACAAAAGTGAGTTTTACCCAATTACTAAAACATTCTCATGTCTGGTAATACCACGAGAGGTCCCACCAGCTGAGAAAGGATAATCTGTCATGCCACGCTAGTTAATGTGGCTGCCATACTGGATTACACTGAAAGGTTTAATAAGTATTCACAGGTCCACATTTTCACCAATTTTGGCAGATCTTTGTCCCAAGCCTCACCAATGTTATCGGGTGAATTTTTTGATTTTCAAAATAATTTATGTAGTATAGCCAATTAAATTCATTGGTTAAGCCACCAAATAAGAAGTGAGGACACCTCACAACTATTTGATGTACAGACACCAAACTTGGTCGATAGACTGATTACCAGATCCTGAGGACATGCAACAAAAAGATGAATCTGACCACTGGGGCGAACTGCAGTAAAAACCAATTTTCCCTCTAAAATGTTGATGTGTCTGGTTTAACAAAATAATTGTAGGTGGTTGTATCTTGGGAGATCACCAGGCAGATAGCAAATAGTTCATGCATTGCAGTCAACTGAGAATGGCAGAAAGGCCACCAAGCAGGAACTGAGGTCATAGCTCAGTAATGCTTTGATGTGTTGATACTAATCTTGGTTGACAGATCTGGTACCCTTTCCTCAGGCTGGTGACTCTGTCCTGCTGGACTGCTTGGCCCCCCTTAACCGCTTGCAGTTTTATTTACTAATGTAGTTTTAACTTGTGCCTGAATGCAATCCATAGCATCCTGTTTGTTACTGGAGCAGGCTCTCGTCCTCTCAGCAAGCACCTGATCAGAATCAGCTGACTGAAGGACTAAGAGCTGCAGCCAGTGGCCTAGAGGTATATCAGGCTGCCTCCTACTGAGTCACTACAGAAGTGCTGCAGCAGCGAAGCCAACTGACAACAATATACTTGACTTCTGACTGACTAGCAGCTACGTACAGCATGCTAACCTCAACAAGCCTGCTGTATTCTAACTTTAACTTATAGCTATCTTTACTAGACAAGACTCCTTACATGATTGCTAATAACTTATTGAAAAAGGTGGGTCTCTTAGATTGACAGTGCTATGTTAAGAACATGTGTTTCTCTGCAGAGCATTTGTATGAATGTAGAATCAATCATGGCTTAAATATAAAGAAATGCAAACGTATGATTTGTGCTCAGAAACAGCAAACTGTCAAAGTGAACCTAACTGCAACACAGTTTGCAAAACTGCATTTTGTAGTTGTAACCTCTGATGTAAAAAAAACTTCATTTATAAAAATGTTAATTTCATAGTCTCAAAACTGTACTGCAGAATTTGTGTTTGTAACATCTGACACGAGTGCTCATGGGCCTAATCTTATTTTTGGCTGCTTTCTCTGGTAAATGGGCTGCTTCCATAACCTGTGGTGTTTGTGATCTCCTCCCCTCAACTAACAGCAAAGTTTGATTCATACTCAAAAACGATACACTGACTAGGCTTGTCGTACACAATCCCAATTAATGTCACCCCACCTCAGACTGCCTTGATGGTATACGTTTATCTGGCATTGTTCACCCTCACTCACAAGCAATTTAAAAAAATGTCTGCAAGAGCAAAGTTACCATTTACATTGTACATTCTAAAACAAGACTGAAAACTTATGTGGATTAGTAGCCATGCAGATAGAGGACTCTTTATTTATTACTCTTTTGATGTAACCGAGACATATCTATTATTAAGTTATAAGCCAAAAATCCCCTTCCACCACTTTCACATGTGGTGGCAAACGTTTCATACTTAAACCATTCACCCTGAAAATCATGTCTTGCATACACCCCCAGGAATGACAAAAATCCCTAAAAATGACACCGTATAGAACCATTACACCACTGTAAGTGACTGAGAGCCTGCCAAGTTCTGCTTCTTGGCCAAAAAAGGATTCAGCCCGCTTCCTTCTGTCATGTGCTCTCTAAAAAGTGTGTTCATGCAGTATAATGGCATGATAACGGAGTACATAGGACCCCTTACCACCAAATCAGTTCTGGTTCTTGAAGCGGTTCAGCTTGGGATTCTTGGAGGATTGGAGATATGCAGTAAACTAGCCCACATTCTAGCAGTTTTGAACATAAACATTGTAACACTGAGGATGCATCTTCTGTGGATGGTGTTGCGCAATGCACAGAGCAAGTAAACAGTAGTAGCAAGATTGAGGATCTCATGGATCACCTGTGCACTTCTGCTCTTTTATTAGAGAGATTTGGGTTTTTTTTTTAAATAAGATAATGCAGACTATCAAGATAAGACAATTCCAGGCAAGGTAAATGGTACGCAAGAAGCTTTTACTTGCAGAGGTATAGCCTAAATGAGTGTATAGGAAACAATTGTGTTTCTTAATTTGTCATATACAGAAAAGAAAGGGGGGGCGTCATCAGGCCACAGTACGCTCTCTTTTCCACATCATTTCTCAATTCCAACCTGTAGATTGACACGCCCACCACATACATTTCACACTGAAAAACTGAAATTTTGTTTCCAGCTAGGAATCAACATTTTTCAGTTTACTTTTGTTTATTTTTTTTTGGTCAATATACTCCAAACGGTTCAAAAGTAGGTACGCAACTCTGAATGGTTTCCGTGTTGGTGGAAAAGGGGTAATACAAGCTTTCACTTTCCTTTCTTAAACACTACAGAATCAGTCACAAATTCAAAGCATGTGAAAGACTTGCCTGATTTATTCATGCAAGTTACCATTTATTGATCCCATGATTTTATTTTGGTCTATATTACAAAACCTGCATGCAACTCTCCACTATGAATTTATGAAAATTTCCTAAGCCAAGCAAGTCATTTTTTTAATCAAAGTGGAAATGAAGCAAAATGTTTAAGAGTTTTGTTAATTCAGGGACTCTCAAAAGAAAGTGTTCAGGATGAAAAAGCAAATCATGCACATTATGATTTCATGACCTCAACTTCACATACAATACTGTCCAGATATTTCTAGGCAGGTGTGGACAAATGCTGTAAACTAAAAATACTTCCAAAAATGGAAGTTTTAGGTTTTTTTTTTTATCAATTTACAAAATGCAAAGTGAGTGAAGAGAAGAAAAACACACTTGTACACTTGCACAAGGTCAGGTATTTTGTTGGATTATAGTCAGCAGGTGTGTGATCAACAAAATATACCAAACAGGGGCTAATGATCATCAATAGGTTGAAACACAGTCATTAACTGAAACAAACAGCTGTGTAGGAGCTTAAAACTGGGTGAGGAACAGCCAAACTCTGCTACCAAGGTGAGGCTGTGGAAGACCGTTTCATGTCACAGGGCTACACCAGGGCAAGACTGAGCACAGCAACAAGACGCAAAGTAGTTATAATGAATCAGCAAGGGCTCTCCCAGACAAAGATTTCAAAGCAAACTGGGCTTTCAAGATGTACTGTTCAAGCTGCTTTGAAGAAGCACAAAAACGGGCAACACTGAGGATCGAAGAAGCAGTGGTCGGCCAAGGAAACTTAATGCAGCAGAAAACAGTGGCACTGGCAGAAACCAGTGGGACCCAGGTACACCCAGCTACTGTGAGGAGAAGTCTGGCCAGAAGCGGTCTTCATGGAAGACCAAACAGCCATACCTTGGAAACCATGGAAACAATGCCAACTGTCTCAACTATGCATGAAAACATAGAAACTGTGGAGAAGAAAAATGGCAGCCAGTGCTCTGGACCAATGAGTCAAAAATTTTTATATTTGGCTGTAGCAGAAGGCAGTTGTCTGCCGAAGTGCTGGAGAGTGGTACAATAATGAGTATGTGCAGGCAACAGTGAAGCATGGTGGAGGTTCCTTTAAAGTTTGGGGCTGCATTTCTACAAATGGAGTTGGAGATTTTGTTCAAGATTAATGGTGTCCTCAATGCTGAGAAATACAGGCAGATACACAATCATGCAGTACCATCAGGGGGGCGTATGATTGGCCCCAAATTTATTCTGCAGCAGGACAATGACCCCAAACATACAGCCAAGGTCATTAAGAACTACCTACAGCATCAAGGAGGACAGTCCTTGAAGTGATGGTATGGCCCCCACAGAGTCCTGATCTCAACATCATCGAGTCTGTCTGGGATTACAGGAAAAAGGGATTACATGAAAAGACAGAAGGATTTGAGGAAGCTTACATCCACAGAAGAGCTGTGGTTAGTTCTCCAAGACGTTTGGAACAACCTACCAGCCGAGTTCCTTCAAAAACTGTGTGCAAGTGTACCTAGAAGAATTGATGCCGTTTTGATAATGGGTGGTCACACTAAATGTTGATTTGATTTAGATTTCTCTTCTGTTCATTCACTGCAATTTGTTACTTGATAAATATAAACTATTAACACTTCCATTTTTAGAAGCATTCTTCGTGTACAGCATTTTTTCACACCTGCCTAAAACTTTTGCACAGTACTGTACATATTTGGCTCATGTGGACGGTCGAGACAGAATAATTTCTACTTGCATTCTAAAAGCATCTTCAGTAAACACTGAGCCTCCTGCCAAATCTACATAAAATAACCCAATGAGATCAATCCCAAGTTGAGATAAACTTGAGAATACTTTCCTACACCTGTCAGAACGAGGGTGCAATCCAACTTGTCAGCCAGCCAACTTGATGTTTACTCTTCAGCACAATGCAACCCTGCATCAGCAGAAATCTGGTAAGCATTTAGAACTGCCATCTCACCACTCTGGCCAATGTTCAGAGCTTCCTCTTCCCCATATTGAGCCTGATACATTATTTAAAGCTAGAATGAAGTTTAGGCTACCTCTCCATTCAAAAGAGCATTAGAGAGGCAGGCTTAACATCACATCACATGCCAGATCTTAGCCCAAGAATACCAGGTGTGTAGTAGGAAATCACCCTGGACAGATCATCTATTGCACAGCAACTTGTACACCTAGGGGCAATTCAGAGGATCCAATTCACTCATCGGCACATTTTTGGAAGGAAACTGGAAAACCCAGAGATAACCCGACAATAACCCGAGTTCAGGATCAAAGCAGGTACCCTGGAGCTGTAAAGCAGTAATGCCACCAACTGTGCCACCCCACTGAAAAAACAAGCTCGTCACAAAGCATTACTTGTGATTAAAAATGTAGATTAAAAATGTAAAATGCAACTTGGAGTTTCTCTGAGTAGTCCAGTTTCCTCCCACCTCTCAAAAACAAAGATTCTTCTAAAATTACCTCCAAATATACATGAATATTTAGCCAGGTTACCATCCAAGCAATTTTTTTGGTTGCCAAAAAAAGTATTCATCAATTTAAAGTGTTTGTCTATGGAGCCGGTTAAAACAGTATGTTGTTATATTTACTTACAATTAAAAGAATGGTTTTCATTGATCCACGAAGAGTAAAAGGACTAAAGACTAAATGTATATGGGTAGGAAAACTTCACAATATTGTATTATTCTGGATATATAGCCTATTTAATAACAAACTGTGTGTAGAAAATCCATAAACATTTTTACTTGCATCTTGTGTATTTGTAAAATATAATTGTAACAATAATGCAATATAAACACCACATACTTGCTTAAAAAAAGGAGAAGAAAAAAAGCTAATGATCGTGTGCGAGATGCTCTGCAAAGTTATGGCATCGACTCCGACTCCGTGGTGAATTCCACCACAACTCTGACCAGGATACAGCGGTTTACTGAAGATGAAAGGATTAGTGGAATGTAGGGTTGGAGAGAGAAACACTGTCATAAAAATAGATACAAGCTAGCATGCATGGTTAACACTGTGAAAAATTGATCTTGGCATATATTTAAAAAGGTTTTCTTAGTCTATTTACGTCAACACTAAAAGGAATGAATATATTTTTGTTGACTAAACATTCCACTTTGGAATCAATAAGCAGAACCAGAATTGATCAAATTCAATTAATACCCAAACTTAGAGGAATGAACTTTACTTACTCAAGATAAATTTGACATACTTTTACTAAAAGTCAAATTACATCAGCGACATTACAAAGGTTTATCATCTACCCATCACTATGTGATATGTGGGTGGGGAAAAACTATGGAACAGTGCCTTGAAAATAGTAGAGGTGGTCAGTGTTAAAAGTACAGATGACACTCATTACACTGGGAGAGTTCCTGCACATTCATGCAGTTATCTAATCAGACAATCATATGGCAGCGCTATGCAAAAAAAAATCATGCAAATACGGGTCAAGAGTTTCAGTTCATGTTCATCTTTGTTACTTTAACTATTGCATGGTTGTTGGTGCCAGTTGGGCTGCGGCCACGATCGCCTCAGATTCCCATTCTTGGCTGACAGGAGTGGAACCGGATGCGGTCTTCTGCTGTTGTCGCCCATCCACTCAAGGTTTGAGATTTTATGCGTGCCGAGATGCTTTTCTGCTCACCACAGTTGTAAAGAGTGACTATATGAGATCCTTCCTGGCACCTCGATCCAATCTGGCCATTTTCCTCCGATATCTCTAATCAACAAGGCATTTCCACCCCACATTACTCTGGGGAAATGCTACAGACTTTCACATGTGAAAGTCCCAGATGATCAACAATGACCAATCTTGGAACAATAACCAGACAACAATCAAAGTCACACAGATCACATTTATTACCTCAAGCTCTTTACCTGTATCTGCATGACCTTTTGCATTGAGCTGCTGCCACGTGCTTGGCTGATTAGATAATTGCATCAATCTGCAGGTGTAGCTAATAAAGGGTATGGTGAGTATGCGTTGTATGTTTGTGGTAGGAAAATGAATGGTCAGTTGGTTAGAAAACACTTTGCTGTTATGACGCCTGCAGCTATGCATACGGTATTGGTAAGAGGGCAAGTCTTTGGCCGTACTACTCTCAGGCACAATCGATGTAGGAGGATGCATTTGGAAATTTCTGCTGGACTCAAAACCCAACTCAACTATTGAGAGTTACCATTACAGAAATATCCAGGCACCATGAGGATCTCAGAAACATCATGTTTTACAGAATTGTTTTCTCCTCTTATTCAATAAAGCTAGTTTATTGTTGTTGATTTAAGCACTACAACAACTGAAGTAATCTCAATGCCAAAATGTAATCAATAGGGAGGGGCTCAAGATATTAATCACCTCTCCCAACCAGGCAATGAAGCCTCCAGCATGCTTACTTAGCCCTGTGTTTTGGATACACACACAAACACACACACACACACAAACACCTGATTAGGCTAAAACGTGGTAGCTAATGTAGCGTACAGTAAGCAAACAATTTAAGTGTTTTATTAAAGACCCAAGGATACGATTGTGATAATTATCCTGTCCTGATAACATTTCTAATGTCACACATTGTGTTTGCTCACACTGTTCCTGCACACACATCATTCTGACAACCTTCCAAAAGTCATACAATTAACCTACGACACAAAAACATTCAATACTCTTTAACATCTTAATATCATCTTTTCAGGGGTTTCCCAATCCTCAGCCTGTAAATATTCATTATATGCTGAACATTTATTTGTTCAATAAATTATTTGTTTATAAGGTCTTAAAAAAAAAAAAGGTTACAAAAACACTTTTGAAAGTAAAGTCTGCTGGTACTCACAGGTAAAATGTTTGAACATAGAACGTACTATTGCCTAGTCTCATAATTAGGCCCAAGCTATTATACATTAATTAGCCCAAACTTTGTCATGGTCAGTACAAACCTTAAAAATTTTTTTTTTATCATCGCTATACGACGATTTCGTATTTTAAAAACGATAAACAGGCAGTAAACAGGCATGGTTCAAAAACTGTTCAACTCCAATAAGTCCAAAAAGATAGAGGATATTGCGATATCACTTTCACTTTGTTGTCACAACGCATCACCAAAACACATGAAAATCGTGAAAGCAGTAAGAGGGTCAAAAAAAAGGTACGTTTAAAATAAGGGATGCCGCTGTACGTGAAACACGACACGAAGGGCAACTCAAACTGCACTCACAAACTGACGGGAGAGATACGAGATACTTGGTTCAACACCTGTAAACCATACAAGACCACGTTTTAGATACAATCCAAGGAAAGGGGTTCATCATTCGAAATTTCGGCACCCCAGCGGCACTGCCTTCATGTCAATCTCAGTTTCAGTACAGATGGAGAAATCAACCCCAACCAAAACAAGCCTTAGGTGCAGGACCAGACAGCATGTGCAAGACACTAGACAGGACAAGTGTTCTTAAACACCACAAGCTCTACAAACCTCAGAAGGTGCCAATTTAGCAGAAGACTGTACACAGACAGAATGAGAGCAGGAGCATCAGGAGTGTACTGATGTGCAAGAGTAATGCCTCCCTAAAGATTTATTATAAAGTGTGGATTATTAAGGTTTTCTAATAGGAAATAATAATCATGAAACCGGTCTAAATATATCCAAGCATACCAAGTATTTAAACTTTAGGCGTGCAAATCATTGTGAAATACAAGCCAGCCCTGCCATGTTAATGAAGCTTAGCATTAAGGATGTGAACACTGTTCAAAAAGCAACACGGTTACATAAACACTGAGGGGTTATACTGCAAACGACTTCGCAGCGAAGCGATTATTTAAGAATGAATAAGCTAAAGCCGTGTCAGGCCCGGTCCAGACCCCTCCTGTGGGCTAAATCAATGGCATGTTAATATCTCGGAGAAGGGAAGCGGAGGAGAAAAAGCTCCCAACGCCATCTTGTTCTCTGCCGCTTCTCGGTGTGTGTAAACCCGCCAAGCCACCGATTCCTCTCATTTACTCACCACTGGGGGGTTTACTCGCTCTAAACGCCGTGGAGAATGATCCGTTTAAAAATATATTTTATTCATTTTTTTTTTTTAAACGCGTGACTCGACAGAGAGCTGATCTGCTCCTTTTAAACACACCGATCGTCACAGTGTGTCCGATTCAGCGGCTGTTTGCTCCGAAAGCTCTCGGTGTCGGAGGAAAAGGCCAAGTCTGCTCCAACATGGTGGTCATGATGAACTGATCGCTCAGGGTGGATCAGTGCAAAGCAAATCACAGGCGGACCACACGTTTAACCGGTGGTTTGTACATCAGTGTTCTGCGAGGCCTTCGCCTCAGAGATCCACCCGATCCGATTAACTCGTTAAAAGCAGACGTGCTCGTTTAACACTTGTTAAATGCTTCACACGGCTTCGAGCTAATCCGCTCAAACATCCGCACAGTCCCGGAGTCTGGCGGCTCTCAAATGCAACGAGGCGCCACATTTCCATCCACTCAACCACTTCTTTTACGTGAAATCGGCAACACAAAACTGTACGACTGTCAGCCCGAGAGAAAAGGCGACGCGGTGAATTTTGACCGCTAACCAGCTAAACTTCAGGCGAACCCGCCAGAGCAGACGCCTGCAAAACACCACATGCAAAACACCTTTAATATTTAATATTTCTACCGCTTAGTTATCGACGTATAGCTGTAGCATAAACCCAAAAGAAGCAAAGCAGATTGCAGCTTGGCTGAAAAAAACTACGTGAGGTGAAGAAGACAGCTGAGTTAGCTTTCTTAGCCCAGCTACAACTGCTAATTAGCTAGCGGTCTTTCAGGCTGCGACAGTTTCACGGCTCGGAAGCCAACTAGCTTCAAAAATAGTGAAAGTCATGCGATGTGATGGGTTAAACAATATTTATAACGCAACGTGGTGCACAGGTTATGCATATTTGTTTGGTAGCAGACTTCTTCATAAGCGTGAAAAACACAAGCTGAAAGCGGTCCGCTTGGCCGCAGTTAAAAGGCCTGAAAATGTTCATTTTTGAAAAGCTGCTGCTGTTGATCCGCACCGCACTTACCGGGCAGCTGTCTGCACAGAAGCACACAGTGGAGCGCTAACGGGGCTTGGGTTTGCTTTGCGGTTAGGCAAACAACACTGGCTCATTTCCCTGGCTCCTTTTTTGCCTGTATGTAAACTGGTCGGCTAGCTAACTGTTAACGTTACCCCACCCCCGTTCATTACAACCTAGTCATTATTACTGCTCAAATACAGCGCGCTGGATGACATTTCAGTTCTTTAGTTAACATTAAACCCACATACCTGTATTCAGTTGTAGTTGGCCTTGCTTTATATGGCATTGACCGAAAGAAAACACCGTGCTTCTGTCAAATCCACGCATCAACGAACAAGAACGAGCTAGCTCGCTAAGCTAACTAGCCTCAGTCGGAGGAGCGGCGCTTCAATAATGAGTTCAGCTTTCAAATAATTCGATGCAGAAGGCGAGAATTAAACGCCGCTTTGGAAAGGGTTCAACCCGATATCTCAAATGCGGCGTCAATGTTTTAGCATTGAAGTCCGCGGGACAGATTTGGTCAGAGTGCGAGTCCGACAGCCGCCACTTCCCGTTGCTTTTCCTTCAAGGAACACTTTTCTCCAGTTAGACTTCTCATCCGGCCATCAGAGAACAGAGATGGGCGCGGTGACCCTGCAGTCCGGCTCGGGAAACCCCGCGCTCTCTCGCTCGTATACACATACACACCAATGCTACTGCACTCTGCTTGCTGAGCTACACCGTCAGTACAGACAGAAATACTGGAACACTACAGCCTGGACTGATACATGTACTGAACACCACCATCATTACTGACAGAAATACTGGAACACTACAGCCTGGACTGATACATGTACTGAACACCACCATCATTACTGACAGAAATACTGG
>JAOTRJ010000019.1:6892478-6902897 GCA_028564905.1 Leptodoras praelongus
TGGGCCCCTGAGCAAGGCCCTTAACCCTCAACTGCTCAGTTGTATAAATGAGATAAATGTAAGTCACTCTGGATAAGCGTGTCTGCCAAATGCCATAAAATGTAAATGTAAAAAATACCTTGTCAACTGATTTAACCAATGTCTTGATTTTCCTCTGACCCGGCTTGCCGTCAATCATCTGTCGACGGATCTGAGAGACAATGAAAGAAACAGGAAAGCGGGCTGCTTTTGTCACTTATTCTCATTTCGTTTCATTTGCCAACCCACTCACCCCATAGGAAAAGAGGAAAAGGAGCACGTACTAGAAAATCCTCTCCCTCTTTTTTTAAAAAACACAGAACGGATGCCGCAATAACGCCGCATGCACATTTACCTCCTCCTTGTTGCTGTCTGCCAGCTCTGCGTCCAGGAAGTCAAGTGTAACTGGCTCTTGGAAATTAATGATCTGAAAAGTAGAGATAAAGTCGCCTATCAAAACCGGCTTATTATTATAAGGACAGTACCTGATATCTTTAAAGGAACATTCGGTATCTATTTACAGCACTGCACAACATTATGATCCTTCTGCTATATCCTGTTTTCTTTTTAGCTTTCTTACCTTAGGCTGTAAGTTTGGGTGCAGCAGAACGTAGCCGTTGGGGTCTATGGCGAAAGTGTAGCCGTTGGCTCCGAGCTGGGTAATCAGAAAACAAAATGGATTAGAAAGCACATTGCAAGGCATTGTGTGTGTGTGTGTGTGTGGTGTCACTTACTTTATAGCGTGGTGTGAGCTGTTTAATTTCACTAAGTGCAACATCTACACCCATGACTCCCAGAATAAGCTGATTCTGCATAACACAATAAGAAAAAGATATAAACGGAGAGATAAAGATATAATATATTTGACCACCAGGGGGCAGAATGACTATATAAAACAACGCGTGCAGTAAAAAAAAAAGCATGACTGGGGCACCGTGTCTCCAATATCCTAAATGTCCTTCATCTTCAATGTCATACTGTAATCAACACGCAACTCTTAAATGTTTCCCATGAAAAGATTCGTTACGCCATGTTACCGCTTGATATTCTAGCCTGAAAGCTGAACGTGTTAATAAACACGGTAGCAGAACAATAATGAACCCGGCTACATAATAATGACATCAATCATCTATTCTCTTACTCTTAGTACCAGTGCAGCATTTCAGACCGCACATATCGCTAGAAATGAACACATTTTATGAATACATATTAAAAATGGTAATAAGTGATTTTTTTCCCCTTCACATTCTGAATGATTGATGATAGCATCAAGTAGAAATAACCTTCGAGTCCCCATCAGTAGTAAGATTGAAGACTGGCATCGTCCCAGTAATGACCAAACCCAAGCCCTAGAAGAAAAAAAATGTACAGGAGATAAATATTACTCTCAACACCAGAAGAACACTGGGAAAGACACATGGAAATGGACTGAATGGAAATGGATCTTTCACAAATTGAGCATATTTACTTTTCACAGTGCATTGACTACATACGCAAACAAATCACAAAAGGGGTCTAATGGGAGTTAATACATGAAGCAGACGATAGCGGGTGGAAAGACGCTCGTAATCATACTGAGCGGGGAAGCATGTGGCAGTAACAAAAAGAACAGCAGAGGAGAGGTGAAGACAGAAGTCGGCCTATTACTGTCGAGAAGACAACAGAAGGAAGAGCGTGGAAATCGGACGCGTAGATGCAGAGCTCCGTTATAATTACAAGCAGAAATGTTTCCATCTCTGTATAAAAACAGCGTCGCTGAAATCGTGCGCTTGTGGAACATCGGGACAAACAAAAGGCTGTAGCCAATACGAAGATAACGCCAAATAATGTGGCGGCTCATGCAGGAGTGCGACTAGCTTAAATATAGTCAGTATCTGATATTCCCGAAGGTAACGTTCCCAGCCTGCAAGCCCCTGATAAGCAGCTTTTATCCGATCTGTTCCTGACTCGTTCACTTCTTTCCATCCTGTTACATTCTAGTACCAATGTAAAGATTAATTTTTACCAATGTAAAAGATGAAATAAGTCAACCTGTTTAAACAAGTACGGTAACAATCAACAATAATGTTATCATAAACGATAATGCGCTGCACAGCAATATACACTGAAGTACCAAAAAAACTGGTACTTGCAAAAGCCTATGCAAAATACACAGCAATGCCACCTGTGCATGTCATCGGTCGTGTCCGGCAGTGCGTATATAAAGTGGCAAAGATCTACGGAAGCTTCTAGAACTGTTTCGATGAGATGAGAGATGGGTTAACTCTGGGTGAACGTGAGCAGCGTCGGCTGGCCAGAAACATTTCACTGCCTCAAGTAACACTGGAATTCAATGCAGGGGCCTCGACAAACATCAGCCTGAGGACTGTGCAACGTTCCCTCCAGGATCCCATGGGGAATTATTAACAGGTATACCAGTTTTTCTGGTACTTCAGTGTACATTCTCCTCTCCTGTTCTATCACAGTATTTTGACAACTTACATCATAACAGTTTTAGTTTCAGAAATAGTCAAATTTCATAGTATTGTAGAACCAAAGACTGAATCTTTGTGTATTGTAAAGCATCACTTCTTTAAAGGTGTCTTCAGATTACACGTTATATCCTATTGATACTGGAGCCTGTGCAAAATACACAGCAACGCCACCTGTGGATGTCATTGGTCGTGTCCGGCAGTGCGCATTTAAAGTGACAAAGATCTACGGAAGCTTCTAGAGCTGTTTCAATGAGATGAGAGATGGGTTTGGATTTTCACGTATGAGCATTTCTAGGGTGTAACGTGACTACAAGAATTCCGGCAAAACCTCGAACTTAGGACAGCAGCATGTCCGTAAAAAGACTCTGGGTGAACGTGAGCAGCGTCGGCTAGCGAGAAACGTTTCACGCGATAGCTGTGTGACACTGCCTCAAGTAATCAGTGCTGGGGCCTAGACAAACATCAGTGTGAGGACTGTGCAACGTTCCCTCCAACATCCTGAGGGGGTTTATTAATAGGTATACCAGTTTTACTGGTACTTCAGTGTACATTCTCCTCTCCTGCTCTATCACAGTGGTTTAGTTTCAGAAATAGTCAAATTTCATAGTACTGTAGGACAAAATACTGAATCTTTGTGTATTGTAAAGCATCGCTTCTTTAAAGGTCTCTACATATTACACGTTATATCCTATTGATTCATGAATTGATTGTACAGTACTGTCTCAGAAAGAAAGCTACACCACACCACACGACACTACACTCTAGGCTTGCAGGAACCTGAGAAATCCTTAAGAATGTTTAGTATTAACATCTGGCAAGAAATATTTCATCATTCTAGATCATTCTAGATCATTTTTTAAGATGCTGCTCATCTTCCTCACCAGTGCGTCCTGGTACACGTTGGTCCACTGAACTTGCTTAGCCCGGTTGCCTGCTAACACCATCGGCCTTCCCAGAACGTCTAGATACTCCTGATGAGACGAAAATAAGCAAATCAATGAGAAATGCATAGACAGAATAAAAAAAAAAAAACCCTTACAATAGCTTCTTTAGTACTTTAGTACCATAGTGATAATAATAATCATGACGTCATGCAGTTTCACTCAACATTGTAAAGTCAGTTAGTTTAGACATTTGTTAGCTGCTGTAAATAATCTGATAACTGAGGCATGAATCAAAGGAAGAGCAACATGTTTGTTAAATTAGATTCTTCTGATGAAAAACAGATACTGTGTAATCCTGTTTAAATCTCCATTACATCGGTTTTCACAGAGTAACACCTGAACGGAATAGTACCGTTTGATCAGCCATAAATTACAATTCTAGTTTTAATCCCACATTAAAAGAAAATGTTTTCAATCATGCAGGATCAGAAAAAGAAAAAAATAACCCTCCACCACTGGTGGTTAACATGCAACAGTGTAATTTCTTTGGCTGTACATCCAAATAAATCAATCTTATACCTTATAAAAACACTGTTATTTTCCAGCCGAGGATTCAGCTGCGTGGCTGGTTGCAAACTAAAACTGGCCTGCAATGACACTTTCTCAGTGCTGATGCTACATAATGATACATAATGATATGCTTGTGTGTGACTTTGGAGGACGAGACTTGGGAGACACGTTTGGTTTGACAAAATGACATTGAAGGGGGAGGAGGGTGGGCTCCTTCAATAGCTAAGTCTGGGAGATATTAGCAGGAAGAACAATGCCGCTTTTACGGTGGCTTTAATGGCGCTTTGACACTTGACCAACACTTGAGGACAGATCCTGCGCTTGTTTAGAGGGAGGGGCTCAGAAATATAGATTTGCTTTCTGAACCATGCGTGTCACAATTACTGTACTGTAGGCACTATGTTCACCCGGTCGCAGGTTTATTATTATGTTCCTGTGGTACTAACCCTCATGCGGCGACTAAGCTTTAAATGCATGGCACGACTCGTGCAGGAATCAGGAGCTGCTTTTAAGTCCTGTGAAAATCGTATACATCAATAAGGTATTGTGTCTCCACTGATGACCCTAACAACCCTTTCTCCACCATCATTGCACTTAATTGTGCTAAACTGAACCAGTTCAATCAGGAGAAAACAAACCAATGTCCACGCCGAACACTCTAGACAATCGACCTCATGTGAAAACAACACAAGTCTACCAGTTTGATTGCCTTACGTCCATTATACGAGCCATCAGCGAAAGACTCGCTGATCCTAAAGGCAGGAAAGAGCACCGTGTGCACATTAAACCCTTAGAAACAGCCCTTACTCCACTTTATATATTCTTATTCATCGCTGAAACATGGATGTGCTGACAAGCGTGACCTAATCCATTATTAGCTCACTAAAACACTGTTTAATGCCCCACAGGGAGGTCTTTCATCAGACAGGATGACAGGTAGACTATCAGACATTATCGTGCTGCAGAGACAAGAAGTAATCTTTCTCTCTCTCTAATTTAGAGAGATGGGAAAAAAAAACAACAACCCGAGAGACAGACAGAGAACTGTGACACTGGCAGCTACAGTCTATGATTATAATAGTTTAATGTTTTAAATGTTCTTGGGATTTCGACCATATATTTTATGTAGAACTGAGGGAAAATAGGAACGTGTGAATCCTGTGGCGTACCCTAAGCTAGACTGTCATAAAACCGCCAGAAATATCACAAATGCACATAAACCTTAAGGATTTGATTGAAGGCTTTTACAAAATATCAAACAATGTTAAATACTCATTGTCTGAGTAGCCAGTGGTTTAAAAATGTAGCTATTTGACAGATATAAGCCGACATTCCACTGAATAAAAACTCTATCTCTAGATCTCTAATTTGTTCATTTACTTGAAGCTTTATTTAACAGACCAAAAGACAAAGAAAAGATTTTCAGTGTTTTCAATGATTAACTTAATTTTATTTGTTAAATATAAAAATGTAGGAATTGATGCCTGCAATACACTGAAAAAAAGTTGGTACAGAGGCATGTTTACCACTGGCTCACTTGTTTTTAATTATACTTTTTAATCATCTGGGAATTGAAGATACTAATTGTTGCGGTTTTGCAAGTGAAATTTTTTGCCCATTCTTGCTGTGTACAAGACTTGAGCTGCTCATCAGTCTGTGGTCACAGTTGTCTGATTCTCCTCTTCATGATGCTCCATACATTATAATAGGAGACAGAACTGGATTGCAGGCAGGCCAGTCAAGCCACACTTGTTGTAACTTGTGCAGAACGAGGCGGTTCCCGGGAAAAAATGTTGTCTTGATGGCAGCATATGTTTCTCCAAAATACCAATATCAGCCTGACATCAATGGCACCTTCACATGTATGCAGATCACCCATCCCATGGGCAATGATGCACCCCCATGCCATCACAGATTCTGTTTTTTGCACTTTTCCTTGGTAACAGTCTGGATGGTCTTTTTCAACTTTGGAACATAAAATCCAGTGTCTGTTTTTTACCAAATACAAGCTGGGATGTGGCCTCGTCTGACCACAGAACATGTTTCCACTGTCTTTCCACTGACTTCGGTCCCAGAGAACTCACCGGTGATTCTGTGCAAAATTAATATATGGCTTCCTCTTTGTATAATACAGATTCAGGTTCACCATTTCTTGATGCAGCAGTGGACTGTGTTAAGTGACACTGAGTTTCCAAAGATCTCCTAAGCCCATGTGGCTATGTCCATCATGGTAGCATGATGGATTCTCAAACAATACCGTCTGAGGGTTCAATCGTCACACATATCAAGTTAATCACTGGAAATACTGAAAATATTTTCTTTGTCTTTTTATCTGTTAAATAAAGCTTCAAATGAATTAAGAAATTACAGATTTGATGGATTGATGGATTTTTTTAGATGGCATGCAATTATTAGGCAGCAGGCTCCTGCCCCATTTAGTGCCATGAAGTCATTATTGCACCTAGGGGTCAAAAATGGGAACTGCAACAAGCACTACTTGTGGCCATTTAAGGCAGGAATCACGGTGCCCCATTCCCCATGAAAGGTTCACAGCTGCATGCCTAATTGAGCTAGCTTAAAAAACTCAGCTGATAACAAATAATCAGTACAAATTTTCACAAACAGTAACAAAGTGTAAGTACAGACAGCATGACAGAACTATTTCTACTGTAAAGTATATAACAAAGATTGTGACAGGTAAACAGGGAGTACAGTAGATTAGAATGTCTGTACATTAGAAATACGTGTGCATCATTGTCACACCATGGTCACATGGTGAATTTTCTCATGAGGTTTTAGAGCTGTAGCAGGGCCTTATATTTCGCTGAGACCTGGCAACCCTGGTTAGTACTATCAGGAACACACTTGCTAAGTTTGGCACATAAAGTTAAGTCTAAAGCTGTTCACAGTCAGCTGCTAGACTGTATTCTGGGAGACTGTACATGTTGTCAGCTCTTAGCCGCCTATTACGGAGTTATTCTAAAAATGGACTAATTAGAAGCCTATAGCGTAAGCCGAGTGCACTAGTCTCTTGAATTAATTTTGTTTGAGGCTATGTTGTTATTAACGTCACTCTGCCTCACCAGAATACATGGTCACGAGCTGCTGCTGTAAATAACTTCCTGCTTTGGATCTGCTTTAATTAGAAGTACAGGCCAGTGTACTTCTAATGCTCAAAAGAGTTTGACATTTGCTAGCTACGGTCAGCTGGGGGTATCCTCTATGTTCACCTTGCTCTCAGACTGTCTCTGCTTTAACACAACCCAGTCAGTTCTAGCAGCCTGACCTTCTTATGCATCTTAAGTTCACGCCATGCTGACTCATCCCTCATGATGTATGAATCTGCCACGAATTTGACCCCACAGCGCTAAGGTTGAATTAACATGTTAGGTTTTCCAGGAAGGCTCACATTTTAAATATTCCAATCATTTTTTAATATATTTTTTTTCTCATCAGGAGTCTTTCATTTTTTAACAAAAGCTGACATGCCATAGCTTTAAACTAAGACAGCCCGTGGTGGAAATGATACGCCATGCAGCATAATTTATCTCTTGTTTGCCTGCAGTGGAGCAAGTCTGTGTGTTAAGAAGAAAAGGAATCGAATTAACGTTGGCACAGCGTCTAGTGCTGTCCTGCCACGGGCTACTGAAGGAGTCTGTCACTTATCTGTTTAAAATGAAGTACCTCGCCTTGTTTAATATACTTGCAGTACAAAGTAAATGACATTACAAAGGTGAGGAGGGACAGAAAGTAGAGACACGGTGTAAATTCAGAGAGGGAATTAAGAAGAGAAGAACACCAGACATCAGTGGTGAGTAACTCTTCTGAAAAAAAAAGTCGTTCAAAACCCCAGCAGTGAACAGATCACTGGCACTAGCTTTGTGGCTGGTGATGTGTGTAGGCCACCAAAGTAACCAAATGTGACAGTAGAACAGGCAGTCCAGAGGTGCACAGGTGTGTCTCTTTCTCTCTCTCTCTCTCTCACACACACACTCACACACATACACCCCCTATCACACTCACACCTGCCTCAGCATGACTATTAGAATAAGTGGCAGGTCTCTGAATAAAATTACACTCAGACTAATGAAACAGCTGACAGTCTATTCATGATGCTGATTAATGTGCCTGAGGGGAGGTTAGTTCGGTCAGAGGGAGGAGAAGAAGGAAACGCAGTGTATGTTGCAACATATGGAAGATGGGGAAAGATAGTGTAAGGGGCTGTAAGTAAGAGAAGGAACAGAATAAGTGTGTTTTGAGAGAGATAGAGAGAGAAGTTAGGAGGTGCTACTCAGTAAAGCATGAGATAACATGAGGTTGTATATGCCACCCTCAAGTTAGACTGGATTTGGAGCAAGGAAGCTTTAAATCACTCAGAGTTAAAAGGCTATGGTACTGTGGTACTGCGTATACGTATAAACAGTCACGTCCGGAAAGTAATGAGAAAAAAAGCATCCTTTATGGACGGTCCCTTGAGAACCAAAACAGACTATGAAGAGTGACCTGATTTTTTATTTGCTCATGCGCTCATGTTTCTTTGGGTGAGGTGATGTTGTCATGTGCAGTTCAGCAGGTTTTTTTCTTTTAGTCTCAGGATCGTGAAACACACATGATTCATCTCCTGTGATCACTTCTGTTCAGGAAATTGGGCTCTCTTGTTAAACGATCCAAACTTTGCTCCAAACTCACTTGCGTTGTTCCAGTGACGAGGCACTGCAGCAGGGTTTTATATAAACCCTTCACATGGAAAGCTGGAATACAACAAAAAAATGGTCCTACTGTTTATCCAAGATCCCACTCTAACTGACCCTGAATCACCATCCCCATGTGGAAGTCCTAGAGAGTGCAAGGATTTTATTCTCGTTACTTTCCGGACAGACTTTGTACAAAGACTTTCATAAAAGCACCATAAATATCACGATAGCACACAGATCATAATGATATATATTAGGATATATAGCCGCATATGATGAACATCCACAAACAAGTAGAAAATCTGTAATGGCCAACCTGAGTGTTGATTCTGATTGCTCCGATGGATGGGATCTCAAAGTAGTATCCTGTGAAATAATAATAATAAATAAAAAAAAACACAATAAGACACAAACACAAAAAATGACACGACAACCTTCAATGTTCTGTGCATGCTGAGATGTTCTGCTCTATGCTTTGTTGCTCACTACAGTTAGAAAGATGTTTACGAGTAAACGTCCATGCACCTTGAACCAAACTGGCTATTTTTCACTGGCTATTATTGATCCCAGGGGATCAGCAGTCTCTGAAATACTCAAAACCAGCCGTTTTGAGCCCTGCCCACGTCACAGAGATCACGTTCTAATGTTTGATGCGAACATTAACCACTATATGCATGATTATGTTGCACTGTACTGCTGCTACATGACTGGCTGATTAGATAACTGGACTGCTTTATGCGTTTGGCAGAGTGGCATGAATGTCCTTCTTGACGTCTGTGTGTTTCACACTTCACTGTGACTGCTCTTCAGTTGACTCTCACGTCTCACTGTGGCATGTGCGTGTGTGTCATTGAGCATGCTAAAGCTTAGGATTAGGCTGATTAAATGGAGAACAGAGACACTAGCAGGGTCAATAAGCCCAGCTCGGTAGGTTATTAAACTGAGGAGTGTTTGCACAACGAGCTGCAAAATGGGCGCACCAGGAGCAGAATGTTAATAACTGAGAGACGTCCATCACGCTGCATGATTAGATTCTCCTTCTTTCTGTCACCCACTTCTACAGATACTAACTAAAGCCGCGTCGTATCTCGTTTCAGGTCTAAAATACCATGTCCTGAAATGCCAGCTGTCATGTCACCCAGTGAATAGCGAAGATATTAGGGGAATTCTCCGGCATTTTCCATCCTTATCACTGCCTACCGCATGTGCAGTGTGATTACCACAGGCACAGAATTACTTGTACTGAGCAAAGCAAACCTGTTTACTCTAAAATCGCCTATTATAGGCAGTCAATAAGTCTTACTCAAATACTCCCCAAAAACTTACACGACTTTAATAAATATGCGTCCGGTATTGCAATGTATTCATTCTGATAAGATGTTTTCTCTATGGTAATTATCATGAGAATATTATTAGCATGTAACATTTCTGCATAGGCATGTGCATTTTCAGTGACGACATGCAAGTTTATCTAAAATCTAAAGTTTTCCTGTTCTTTTCGCACTACAGGCAAACAGGAACTCTTTTCTGTGGCATTGCAGGGAATAGACTAAAGTGCCACGTCATCGTTTGAGTTGATAAATCGGTAATCAGCAATACTTTACCAAGTCAGGAACATGTTTAATTTCTCATAACCATATGTGATATGCTTTACTATTTATGTGCATATTTACTATTTTTTTTTTCTTTATTATTCATACGCATTAGTTACATCGGTGGGTAGCACCGTCGCCTCACAGCAAGAAGGTCCCGGGGGCGGTCTGAGTCCTTTCTGTGTGG
>JAOTRJ010000019.1:6931313-6944900 GCA_028564905.1 Leptodoras praelongus
AGCTATCCCTAATGAGCAAGCCTGTGGCGATGGTGGCAAGGAAAAACTCCCTCAAATGATAAGAGGAAGAAACCTTGTGAGGAACCAGACTCAACAGGGAACCCATCCTCATTTGGATAGTCCTCTGTTAAATCTTGGGGTGATTTTTGACCTCAGGTTTGATAAGCAGGCCAACTCTTTGGTCAATAATAGCTTTTTTCCCCTCTAGATTGGACTACCACAATTTGTTGTACACTTGGATCAATCAATCTCTTTGGCAATGATTGCATTTAGTGCAGAAGGCTGCTGCGAGGTTGCTGACTCGTACCACGAAGAGAGAGCTCTATACCAGCTCTTCTGTCTTAGCACTGGCCACTAGTTAGATATAGTTTAAAGTGCTCCTGTTTGTTTTTAAAGCGCTTAATAAATTACCACCTTCATATATCGGCAGCTTGCTCTCATCCTTTACTTCTCATCGATCCTTAAGATCATCATCGCAAAACTTGCCAGCAGTTCCTAGAGCTTGTCTACAACTCAAAGGCGATCATGTCCTTGCTCTCTATGCCCCTAGACTGTGGAACAGTTTACCGCTCAATATCTGTCAAGCCCCCTCTCTCTCGGTTTTTAAATAGGGCCTAAAAACATACTATTACAAACCAGCGATTGAATAAATGACACTGCAGTCATTGGGCTTTGGGTCTCCATGTTTTTCTTATTGTGGTTTATATTTATTTTATGTATCTGATGGTGGCTTATTATCTATTATTGTTTACCGGGTGTCCTTTGTTATGCGTTTATGCCTTCCAAGTGTCGTCATTTTTACGCACAGGGCTTTGGGCTCAACATGTGTTGTTATAAAGTGCTGCATTTTGCATTTGGTGTGAAAGCTATCCATCCAAAAGCAGGCAGTAAATGTTGACAGAGTTTAATTTGTGTTACAAAACAATGAACGGGAAAGGCGCGTCTTTCATTTCTGCTAACGGTGTGCATGTATTCTCTGTAAGCAAAGTTCAAATTCATATCGCATTGTCACCTGTCTCCGTATCCCAGCAACCCGCATCGCTCTTAGCTGTTATTTTAGTGCTGACACCATCCTAACAAAAGATGAAGGAGAAAACAAACAGCATAGGATACAATGTGCCTTTTTGCTCTGCCTCCCGTTTCGCGGGGTTGCCTAGCGACATTCGTAAATAAAAGCTGCACGTTCCTTGTATGTTCACAGCATAAACAGACCAAAAAATGTCACGTGAAAAGGAGACCAGTGAGGGCAGAGGGAGAGGGGGATGATCACACTCGGGTACGGATCCAGCAAAGTGGTCCAAGTGTTAAAACAGCCTCGGTGTCTGGTCTATTTTTAGAGCTCGGTTATGAGCACGCGCGTAGTTAGGGTTTAATACCGAAATGGCACACAGCAGTGTTCAGACCCGACATAAAGCAGAGACGTGTTTTAGCTGATTATGTCTTTATGGCCTTGTGCAATGTCAACTCATGGGACAAGCAGTGTTAAGTAGAGTACTAGTGTCTGACAGTTTGATGTGTTTTAGGCTTCAGACACGATGGAACATCATTTATCCATAATAAATGAATGAAAACGATACTATTCATTAAGTAATAGCATTGTCCCTTTTAGTCCAAGAAGCATCTCAGTCGAAGACAGTGCTTATCTCATGAGCTGATTTATTATGTATAAAATCAAAAAAGACACTTGTAAGCTGTAAGTGTAGCAGATACACTGAAAAACACCGCCATTTATTTATTAACAGGACAACTCAAAATAGTGAATTAAGTGCTTATTAATTAAGTGATTCATGATCGCAATTTCATGATCTCCATTCAGAATCTCACAGCGACGTTAATTCGTGTCCTCAGTTAACATTTACATTTATGGTGTTTGGCAGACACCCTTATCCAGGGTGACTTACATTTATCTCATGTATACAACTGAGCAGTTGAGGGTTAAGGGCCTTGCTCAGGGGCCCAACAGTGGCAGCTTGGTGGTGCTGGGATTTGAACCCACAACCTTCTATTCAGTAACCCAACACCATAACCACTGAGCCACCCCTGCCCTCACCCAATGTTAACACCCAGTTAACACCCAGTGCCTGATCTAAAAGGTGTGCTGGATCAAGTACTATTTTATAATCTCCTGATTAATCAAGTTAGAAGCCATATTGATAAGTTCAACTGAATTTGCTGTGTGATAATCTCTACTAGGGCTACGCATCCAACAATATATTGGAAATACACTGGACTACTCATCTTCTCACTCATAAACTACAATATTTTTAAATTATTATATGCAAAGCATCTTAAGCACCTCACTTTTAACTCACTCAGTCATATCTAAAGGACATAAATGATACTACGTGTGTTAGATTGAGAGTGCCGATTTAGGATCATTTCCTCTTCGGGTCGGTTTATAGATTACTGGTGTTTATATTACTGGTGTTTTTACAGCCTGCTTTTACAGGGTAAGTTCCTGTTAAGTAACGTGTAAGGAAAAATAAGTAACGAGTAAAGTAAAGGGTATGATTATAGAAGTAAGTAAGTGGTTATTACTTTGTAATTTGCATGTATTTTACAAATAGGGAATCAAACTACTATTTCGAATTCATTGCATTTCTAAACATAATGATAGGTTATGTAAGGGTATGACTGTAGAAGAGTTTAATCAAATCAAATATTTTTACAAATAAGGAATAACTAGTATTTTGAATTGGCTGTACTTCTGAATGTAATTATAGGTCCCTTAAAATGACTTATAACGGACATCTAGGTAAGGAGATCTTAGGCCATCTGCTTTCATTATAGGCACTAGTGGAGCTTTAAAATAACTTTACACAGACTACCCACATTGTACTGTGACTGACCAGGCTGATAATTATTGAGTACTTTGTGGGTATTTTACACACTGTTTAGCCTGTGTATGGGGGATTGTATGTATATAGCAGAACAAACAGGTTAATGATAATGGTTTCTCATCTGCTCAGATGGGGACAGCAGGGAAAATGCAACAATGTGGTCTTTGCCTTTTTCCTGCTTCCTCAGTTCATCAGCCTTACCTTTGGGCCATCGTCTTCACAGAAAGAACAAAGAACTCAGAATAGTGGTTTTGTTCCCTATATGTAAAATATGTGTACGTTACCCAGGAATAACATCTACAATCATCCCTTCAGTTCTACATGTGTCACGATTTCTGCTGTTCTATATACAAACCCATTGTATTATCTGTTGCCCTACAGTCCAATTTAATATAATGATCCATTATACACATTTATATGAAAGAGATTACAATAAGAAGTTTTTCTCATGCACATGGCCCTCTGCAGATGTTATTAGATGGTTCCTGGTTTTTCTTTTGCGCGTGTCCCCATCTTGTCATGATCCCTCACATCCACGTGGTTGGCTTTAACCATCATTCGAACCCAGTGGGACAGGGGAAGTCATGCGGAGAGTGTAACACACAGAGACAGTGTGCTGAACCCGTAATCACACAAACTTGACCCGACGCGTCCTGACTGCCGCCCTGTCACGGCCCTGTCAGTCAGCACAGCTGGGCATGGGTTGCTAAGCGACAGTGTAAAAAAAGGACTCGGAAAGGGCAGGGAATATTTTGAAGGGATAACACGGGCTCAGACATAGATCACTGATCAGGCACACTGCCAGGTACACAGCCTTATTTGTATTTTCATATGAAGATAGAAAGCTCATGGGAGAAACAAAGCCCAAAACAGGCCCTAATATGAACACGAAGGCTTTCTGCCTGTATTCAGTCATCCTGAGTAACTGTCCGGTGTCAGGGAGTGGAGTAGGAGGAGGACGCAAATGCAGATATAGTTTAAACCAAAGCGGGTTTTAAAAATGCTCTGGATTTTTTTGTTTCCTGTGTTTGTGGATGTGATTTGAACAAAATTCAAATATCTATAATATATAATATATATAATGAAATTCCTGTGCGCTGTAGAGCTTACACATGGGGATGGTGGTTCAAGGTCAGTTAGAGTGGGATCTCAGTATTGATAGACAGTAGGACCTGTTTCAGTTTCAGATGTTTGTTTTGGTGAAACCCTGCTGAAGTGCCTCATCACTAGAACAACACAAGTGACTTTGGAGCAAATGCTGGAGCATTTAACAAGAGAGCCCAACTTCCCGAACAGAGTGATCACAGGAGATGAATCGTGGGTGTTCAAGTACGACCCTGAGGCAAAAGACAAAGTGCTGAACGGCACACGACAATATCACCTCACCCAAAGCAAGCTTGCATGAGCAAATCAAAAATCATGTCACTGTTCATCATCTTTATCGATTCTCAAGGGACCGTCCATAAAGAATTCGTACCAGAAGGCCAAGATTAAAACACGTTTGAAATGCCACCCCTTCGGCGCGGTAAAGAACATCCTCAGAGCTGCCACCGAGGGATGATTTCAAGCACTGCTATCAACAATAAATAATCAATAAAAAATAATAATTCTAATAATTGAAACATTATTAATAAATAGTCAATAAACAGAAACAAAAAATAAGAATAAGAATAAAAAAATAAAAATAAGAATAAGAATAAAAAATAAATAAATAAATAAATAAATTACAAAAACAAAATTCAAATATATATATAATATATATATATAATGAAATTCCTGCGCTCTGTAGAGCTTACACATGGGGATGGTTTAGTGCCACTCCTATTTAAATAGTATCATCTGAGTAGCTTTGACAGGATAGCAAATTAAATAATGACGCAACTTTTGTTGCCCTGTCCTCGGCGTGGTGTTAACATTGTGCTTTGCTTAGACATTTGGGGATTCCTTTTTTTCAGTGTGAATGTGCAGTGGACAGCCTCGCTGAGTAAGAATTTAATTACCCTGTCACACAGGAGCCTCGTTAGCACATTGCTAGCACCCTCCCGCTCTGAGCAGACACATTCCCAGCCAGCTGCAACCTCTTCCAACAACAGCCAGCTAGGGTGTTTCAGCTAGCTCTGTTAGTGTGAGCATCTTTTAAACGCTCTGACTTCTTGCTTTGGTAATGGATCCACAGGACAAGTGCTATACTAATGCTTCCTGACACTCTGTGCTCAATTCTGCAGGAACAACAGCCAGCACAAGAACAGATACATTGGTTTTGTATATAAAGTGTGCACCTCTTTTTGAGTATTTCACACATTGTTGATGTGGCAGCGTTTATCTGTATGAGGCAACAGGACAGGAAAGGTAAAGTGGGACTTGTTTGAACGCCGCTAACACGTCCTGGCCCAAGACTGGGAGAAGCTGTAAGCTGCAGGCTAGGTTGTTAAGGGTAAACAAGCATGTGAGGTTGGAATTAAGCCTGTAATTTGAGCGCTGCATGCCCGCTTGCCTCTTAGCAGGACGGCACCAGCTTCCACTTACTGGAAACAATGAGATCACGGTTTTAATGTCTTTCTTGCAGTGGTACAGAGGAAGGCATGAATGACAAGCTGCACTCACCAAGGCCGCCTCCTCACGTCGTACAAGTCAATCTTGTTAGGTGCTCTCCATGGAGTAGCTGATGGACAGACAAAAGAGGAGGAATACAACACAAAGAAAATGAAAAACACGATGATGTGAACTTAAAAGTTATTATTATTAACTATAATTATTCACTTATATAACATATAGTTTATAGTGTGTCAAAAATACAGTGATTTATTTAAGCTTGATTCGGATTGACTCAATGCCAAAAAGCAATAACCCAAATTTGAATTCTAGTGTTCCATATGGGTCATTTATGTAAACTAAGCTGGTTAAAGGGAAGTAACGAGGATTTTGGAGAATTAAAGATTAAGGAGAAACATATTCAAACACCATAATGATTGACTAATCCTTTCACAAGACAGTAGGAGAGGATTACTTCCTCTCAGATTCAGGCTGCTACAGACACTTCCTCAGCAGCACTAAAAGTATATGAAGTACTCATATATTGCCTGGCGTGCTGTATCTACAGGCGTGTCAGTCCATAATAATATCGACGCTGCTATTAGGACTCACCTGGGTAGTATCTAGTTACACCGGTGGCACTTCCGAAGACCTGCCAGCGCAGCGAGGGGTCCTCTCTGCTGTTATCGATAAACACCCGCTCCAGGCCCTGCGTCCAGTTCAGCTCGTTCAGAATAGTGGGAGCTGAGGAATAGAGAGCCATAAAGAACAAGAAGTCATTATTGATGGATGATGCTCAAAGTGAAAGTGAAGTAAAGGGGACATATTATAAGAAAAAGTTGGTTTTTTTTGCAAATACAGTTGGATCCGATATATTGCAGTGCCTACCAACCCAAAAAGCTTTGAAACATGAGTATCTCCACTTATGGCTTAAGAATCAGATTCCCATTTTTCTTGTCTATTTATATGAGTCACAGATGCTCCACATTAAGGAAAATGGAACTGCATTGCTGTCAGACATCGGCTCCCAGCCTCAGAGGACAGAAGAGTTGAGTGGATCAACTTTATTTTTGATCCCAACATTGCAAAAAAACAGACTGCATGAACATGCTTGCCAAATACTTTGTGTTGAGTCAGTACAAGTGCAAGTACAGTGTTTTTACGGTTACTTATAAGATTTCTGTACTTTAAATACACCAATCAGCCATAACATTAAAACCACCTGCCTAATACTGTGCAGGCCCCCGTTGTGCTACTAAAATTGTTCTGACCCCTTGAAACACGGACTCCACAAAACCTCTGAAGGTGTGCTGTGGTATCTGGCACCAAGACATTAGCAGCAGATCCTTTAAGTGCTGTAAGTTGTGAGGTGGAGCCTTGGTGGATCTGATGTGTTTGTCCAGCACCAACTCACCAATTGAGATTAGAGAGGCAATCAGTAGTACATTTTAAAAAGTAGCTGAAGACATATTATTATACACTGTGTTGATTTCATTAACTAATCACATTTTATGTTACTTATATCTATCATCATATTATTTTACAATTTTGTATTTTTATTTCTTATTTGACCTTTTAATTGTATAGTCCATTATCATATTTTATTTTTATGTTAATCTTTTAGTTTATTATGTAATTACTTTATAACCACAACCCTTTGTATTTTTATGTTTGAACTTTATTATGTCTGAAAGGTACTATAAATAACAATAAATAACAATAATAATAATAATGATGATGATGATGATTATTATTATTATTATTATTATTATACCTGCACAGATTGAGCAAGGCATTTTAAAATACCATAATCTTTTTTTTTTTTACAATAATCTCATCTGTTCTTTTGTGTAATTGCACTTTGATTAGACAATGTGCTCAGTCTGCCTACTCTGGGAAATTAGAGTAAATAATCCACCTAGTTTATGTTCCTTACACTCATGACTGTACTTCACATGCTCCTTCTCAATCACTGCTAATGATGTGTTACAGATGTGTCAGCAAAGCATGCAGAACTATATCAATGTAGGGGATGTTTCACTCTGCGTAATCACTTGACACTGCATGAATCTACAGTCTGGGCTAGAAAGAATCAGCCCAGCTTCAATTCTTCATACTGTTCTATGTACTTGTCTTATAACCATTGGTGGTGCAACGGTTAAGGTCTTAACAAACGGAGTTAGTCATTTTGTTGAGGATCATTTCAAAAGGACATCAACACACCACACCACATAACATTTTGGCCATCTTGGAATTACCAATAAACTCAGAAAATTAGTGCTGTCAAAGTAACGTGAGTACGAACTTCCTAATGCATTAAAGAATTGATAGCGATTAAAAAAATGAATGCCACTAAGAATGCAGGTTAAAAATTAGTTAAAATGCACAAACCAGTGGTGCCATTGGTGAACACAAATAATCCGAAAATGAGGGTTAGGTTACTCGTTTTGGGTTGCATTCCGATTGCAAAGATCCCTAAGCTGTATCCCTGCTCCTTTTGCTTATAACAAAGTGGAAGTGATTGGGAACGACAGCAACTCAGCTACGAAGCGGTAGTCCAACATGACTGCGCACCAGTGCACAAAGCAATGGATGAGCGAGGTTGGTGTGGAAAAACTTGACTGAAGTCCTGACCTCATCCCGATAGAACACCTTTGGGATGAATTAGAGTGAAGACTGTGAGCCAGGCCTTCTCATCCGACATCATTGTCTGTCCTTACAAATGCCCTTCTGGAAGAATGGTCAAAAATTCCCTTAACTTTCCATGGGCCAAAAATTCCCATAAACACACTCCTAAACCTTGTGGAAAGCCTTCCCAGAAGATTTAAAGCTGTTATAGCTGCAAAGGGTGGGCCGACATCATATTAAACCCTATGGATTAAGAATGGGATGTCACTCAAGGCAGGCGAGCGAATACTTTGCAATATAGTGTATGTTTTGGTTGTCATTTCTCATGCACAGTGCTCTGATTTCTTGTGTTCAGTGTTAAGATCTCCTAGCTCGTTAGATTGAAAGGAACAATGGAGAACAAAGAAGTTGCCCTCTTTCTGGGTTGCTATATTTTATCAGTTTAATGAGCGACGGAGACGACAAAGGCGACAGATCCGCATAACACATACACAAACTCCTTCCCTTCCATTGCGTGGGCGGGTCTCCGAGGTAAAATCAAATCAGCCAATCATGTAGCAGCAGCACAACAGATCGTCCGGTGAAGTGATATACCCATGTTCCATAGCTCGATACACACTATGCAGTTCCCTTTCCATACAAAAAAATGAAAAGACATCAGACTTTTATCAAATAAAGTCAAGGGAATAATGAGGCAACACTCATTTCTCATAAATAGACCAGTGATAAATGGCAACTTGAATTTCAATGGCTCTACGATGCCTACCTGCACGTACAATGCAAATCAAAATGTGCGATTAACGCGATTAAAAAAATTCATCGCTTGACAGCTCTAGTAAAAATAAAATCTGGATCAATAACATCTCAATCAATGACTATCAGTGAATTATACTAGATTATTCAGTAGGTTCTAGGAGAAATGAATAAAAAAAAAATAATCTGACAAACCATTTCACCTCTATTAACCTCCTCTTCCAGCCCAGCTCCAAATAATTTAATAGGCAGATATTTCTGATATTGTACAAAACCAGACACATTGCATCGCAGGGTGGTAAAAATGGAAGCAATCGAAGTGCAGAATTCCCAGGGTATCAATGAACGGCAATCTAATGTCAGATATGACCTTGAGCAAGGTGGTGCATGAGCTTGGGACATTTGTGAGAACAACATTTTAAAAGTGTTATACCCTATCATCCTCAAGGGAAGGTTGAATTTCAGCGATGCCACAGCCATCCGTGGCCAGGAGTCCAAGAGAGCTAAACTGGCTGTACTCTCAGGGAGGGGTGGCGTACTCTTTCTCATCTAGTATTCACAGCTACACTAGACAGTCATATGCATCAGGCATGCAGAATGGGGTGGACTTTGCTCTCCGGGGTTGGTAACAGCTAATTGGTAGGTGGGAATTGTCCGTGACTAAAGTAATGAGGAATCCTCATTGGGGTGGACATTTTTCAATTTGGGGTGGACAATTTCCTGGACATTTTGGACAAAGTATACATAATCCCAAAGGGCTTTTCAGATGGAAGTAGACCATTTACACCCTGATCAAGCTGGACACAATCCTTCCATCTATCAATCCATCCATCCATCCATCCATCCATCTATCCATTCATTCCTCTTCTATCTGCTTTACCCTGTTTAGGATTGCTGTGGATCACTGAAAGCAAGGCAGAAACACACCTAGGTTGAGACACTCTATCACAGGGCACCATGCACACACAAGAAAGCAATCCATAACAAATCCATCCAAGACCAAAAAAAAAAAAACCCACTAGGCAATTAATTTGGAAAGAAACAGGAGGATGAGAAACTGCAGTGGCTGAGCTGCATTATTGGACGATTCAGTGCATGCACTCTGTTACAATTTTATCATTTACCCTGGCTTAAAAGCTTTTCAAAATATCCTTCTGTTCAATTCTCCATGTCTGTCTGCAGCGTTCTACTTTCTGCCGTGTCTCTCCGGCCCCTGCTGTCTCTCCTCGTCTTATCCGTTCCTAGCCTTCACGTCTCGCTGTGTTAAGCTTCTTCGTAGCTGTGGCCATGTCTCTGTCTGCTCTGGTGAAATTCATTCTCCTGCAGCACCGTGTACAGCTCTTGATTAGCGACCTACATGGCGCACGTGAACATGCCTGTCGTTCTACTCCACACGCTCTCCCTCTTCCTCTGTGTATGTTTGTGTCATCTTCCCCTCTCTCTCTCTCTGGCCACATCTCTCATCAGTGACCCAGCTTACACACACACACACACACACACACACACCACTGAGTGCAATCAGTTTAGCAACGAGTAGCTGATTAAGAGGAAGAGAGACAAAAGGAGGGAAGAATTGGTCAAAAGAGGTGTTTCTCAGTTCTTCTCGGATTGAATTGCTGTGGTAGTCAGGGTTAGATAGCACCTAACCCTCAAGACCCCCACATTCTCTCTCTCTCTCTCTCTCTCTCTTTGAGTCAAGGACACTAAGACAGACACCACAGAATTGTGTTCGTGCGGAACACATGTGGTATGCAGACACAATACCTCCTCTACTGTCAGTGGACAGACACACACACACACACACGTACGCATGCGCACACAAACGCACGCACAAGTGCAGGGTTCTGGCAGGTCATCTACTCAGAAATATGAGGGCTGGGTAGATAAGAAAAGAGGGGCCAAACTGCTCTGATTTATTCGTTGAGGACACGTAACGACTTTCACCAGACAGATGATAAAAAGAAGTGAACCCTCCCCTAAAGAATGGGCCTCAGGCTCATCGTTCAGACAGAGAGAGGGAGCGGGAAGGGGGAAGAGAGAGAGAGAGAGAGAGAGAGAGAGACAGCAGCACCTGTGATGGCTTTAAAAGCTAATCCATCAGACACACTCCCTTTGATGCATTTAGGAGCGCCGCTTGTGCTAAACGTTTAGGCCATTATGGAACAGGGCTTGTCGCGGAGAGGAACAGGTTATATGGGCGATTTATGGTCCAGAAAGCACTGGCAGTGGTTCTGCTCTGCTCTTATTACTCACTGAAGGACAGCATGGCTGCTCTCCAGGGGTCTGATGAGAAGCAGCATTCTGAAACGTTGGATGCATTGTGGAGAACACGAACCCGAATGCACCACTCTCTACTTAGCCATGGACAAGGCGCTGACCCAGGTCGTTTCTTTTGATTTTAGATTAATATTGTAATACTGTGCCCAAATACATGATATATCATATCATAATCTTCACTATTAATATTATTCCAAAATTTATTGTAAAATGGAAAAAAAACATTTAAAATAAAGTATTAATAATAATAATAATAATAATACATTATTATTTTGTATGTTTTAATTTATTAAAACTATGTTTTTTTAATGCAAACAGAGACAAGAATTCTTGATATATGTGATAGCACAGACATATGTCATATCATAATCTTCACTATTAATACTATTCCAAAATTTATAGTTAAACGGGAAAAAAACATTTAAAAAATTAATACTAATACTACTACTACTAATAATAATACAATATTATTTATTAATTTTTATTTATTTTTAATGCAAACAGAGACAGAAATTCTTAAAATTCTTGATATATGTGATAGCACAGACATGATATGTCATATCATAATCTTCACCATTAATATTATTCCAATATTTATAAAATATAGAAAAGTTAAACAAAAAAAAAACATTTAAAATAAATTACTACTACCACTACTACTAATATATTATTTATTTATTTTATTTATTTTTTTAATTTATTAAAACAATATATTTTACTTATGCAAACAAAGGCAAAAATTCTTAAAATACTTGATATATGTGATAGCACAGACATGATATGTCATAGAATGCAGCACCTGGATGCAGTTATGGTCAGATGACAGCAAAATGTTCATGCATATCATCAACTTATTTAAGCAAAAGAAGATTCTCGTGAGAGAAGGACGGCTTAGAGCTGCTATGTTCCATAACATTATAAGTTTCGGGATGCTGTCATTATTTCCATGATTATGTCATTGATTATTTTCCCATAACAATTCCAAGGATGTTTTATTCCTTACTCTATGTCATTAGCATGATCGTGATCTGTGCTACACCGCAGTAAACTCACTGGTATGATAAAGTAAATAAATAAAATGCCTCCTTTTGACTGAATGTAATCTATAAGTGTTAATCGGTTGTCATGCATGCACATGCAACAAAAGGCTTAAAAACAGACTAACCTTGTTAGGTACACATCAGTGACACGCAGATTACCCAGACACAAGCATCATACACAGAAGCACAGGATGTAGAGAAGTGATAATAATCTGTCATAATGGACCATTCAGATCAGATGATGTGAGTGTGTTATTACCCATACACACAGCAGATGCTATGCAGAGCGATGGCCCTACTCTTTCTTAACACACACTGCTTATTAGTCACCTGCCAAAAGGAGCCCAAGGATCCAAGCTGAGCTGCTAGTGTTCTCTCACACACACACACACACACACACACACACACACGTGAACAGATGAGCATGAACCGTTCCTATCGATGTTTGAGCCACAGCATCCTATTGATGGTGGTGTCAAGTATTAAGCTAGGAGTGTACACTGAGATCATGCAGGGTGTACCAGGAGCTGGTATAAAGGCTACACTGATTCACAAGGCAGTGGTTCATTCGCCATTCATTCATCTCGAGTAAATGGTTTATGATTTATAATATTTTGGGAAAAGGAAGCAAGTACATTTCTTAGAAAGCTGCATGGAGATACAAAGAGAAAAAGTAACTGCCGGAGAAAATGGATGGATTTTGCGCAGCAGCAGACGGCAGTGGAATTTAACCAGTTGAACTACAGTCCGACTTACTGCTCATTTATATTCCGGGAATACACACTCTAAAAAAATGATCAGCTTCAACTCAAAAGTTCTTAAGTTCCAAAACCGCCTTAAAGTCTTAAAACGGAACGACTACTTCCTTCAACTCATGACTTTATGTCTAGTTTGGCTTCGAATGGACGCTATATATTCCCATAGATTCCAACATCACAGGGGGGCGGGGCTAAGACAGGCGGATTCAGTGAACTGCACAGATCCTGCTCCTCTTAACGATTTCAAGCATTGTAAAAACGCTGGCAAGTGTTTGGCTCTATGTGTAACATTAATATTTTAAAAGAAGTTGGTGACGCGCCCTATGATGGATTGGCGCCCTGTCTAGGGTTTTTCCTGCCTTGCGCCCTAGGTGGCTGGCTAGGCACCTGAAAAGGAATAAGCGGCCAAGAAGATGAATGAATGAATTAATTAATGAAGTTGGTGACGTTGGTGAATCTCAGAGCAGTAATACATTTTTGCCACGCAGGCCAGCATTCTTCATGATGCATTCAGATGTAATGTTGAAGTGTGTCCAAAAAGGTCCACACTTACAGGGGTTAGACAGTGAAACTGAAACACCTGTCATTTTAGTGTGGGAGGTTTCATGGCTAAATTGGACCAGCCTGTTGGCCAATCTTCATTAATTGCACATTGCACCAGTAAGAGCAGAGTGTAAAGGTGCAATTAGCAGGGTAAGAGCACAGTTTTGCTCAAAATATTGCAATGCACACAACATTATTGGTGACATACCAGAGTAC
>JAOTRJ010000019.1:7272912-7285325 GCA_028564905.1 Leptodoras praelongus
ATTCATAGTTTTGATGCCTTCAGTGAGAATCTACAATGTAAATAGTCATGAAAATAAAGAAAACACATTGAATGAGGTGTGTCCAAACCTTTGGCCTGTACTGTATATTACAGTCCACATGGAAAGGTGAACTACTTTTTTGACTGTTTTAACAAAACACCTGAGTTGAGTGCCTAATAACTTTGCAAACCATTTCCTACAATGTCCTCATGACTGCTATATCATGAAATTTGCATAAAGGACATATGCATATGCCTTAAGGTAATAAATAATAGGTGATACTTTACTTAAACTATAACAGTGCACCTTACATTGAATAAAGTCCACTTGGCAGTTTAAGTGACAATTGCCTTTAGGGTGTAGTGAATATTGGCAAAGATAGCATGTAAATATTCCTTTCAACTCTTCAGAACCTTCTCTTGTCTGTTTGGTCAATATAAAAGGCATGGAAACGGGAACACCAGCATGATCTCGTGATGGGCTTGGGCTCATGTTTTAGCTGATCTACTACTAATGCTGGTGTAGTGACTGTTCAACTGTTCAATGCAAAATAAAAGTGTATCCTGTGATAAAGTAGCAGTGCAGTATGTTCAAATGCTTCTGTAGCTGGTTATGTGGATCTCAGCAGAACAACACACCACTGTGACTGAGATCACCACTAGAGAGCATTGTTCCAATAACTTTTAGTGCTGGTGGTTACGTTATAAACAGTTCTTGTTTGATGATCTTGATAATTATATGTAATTATAGTATAATTATATGTAATTACATGTAACACAGTATAGAAATACACCAACACATTTGTGATAAGGCATTAACAGTTTAACCATAAAATGAAGACATACAGTATGACATTCTAAGTTGCTACATTATGTATAAATGAACTTGTCAACATAAGTTTTTTAAAACATGTTTCATTAAAACCATAGCAAACAGTAAAATAATGCCTTAACTTTAAATGACTGATTATCATTTTAAAATTAGACAAAGGAGAAGTCACGTCACCATGGGTTTTATTATTACTCCTCTACTGCAGCTTTTCTAGGTTTACTACTAGGAAATGTGCTAGGCTTACAAATCATTAGCTTTTCATGATTTTGTTTTGATTATAGCACATGTGGAAGGGCTTAAATTAAAAAAAAAAAAACATGATGGAGACTTTCAGTAACAGAAAGTTTTACTTCAGTGTATTAATGAATCATTATTATTATTAAAAATGGCAGACACTGCATAAAAAAGAGGAAAAAAAGAGAAAAATCCAGAGAGACAGAAAAGTCACAGGAACAAAAGCAAGAAAAAACCCAACCCTTGAACACTTACATGTAAGGTAAGTAATTCATAACAGTTCCTTAATATGTGACCACTTACCTAACTCTTAACTTGTAAAAAAAAAACATTTTTATGAGCTCTTCTGTGAGAACATATTACTAATAACAATAGTCACCTTTTGCTGCTGATAGGAGAGAGCACAAGGTGAGATTCTGATGGAGGATGACCATTCGTGGGAGCTGAGTGAGACAAAGACTTTATTTACTGTTTTGTGCCTTTAGGGAGGGTTACTAAGTTTGCTGTGTGATTAGACCTAAAAAAAAAAGAGCTGAGTTGGATGGAGGCCAGGACCAAACCCAAACGTGTGCCTGAGTTGGCCACAGGGAGTGGAGGTTTACTCAAACAAAAACTGCAAGCGTTGACATAGCACTATGAAAGCTGTCAGAGAAGAACATGTGTTTGATGAATGTCTGTGTTCAAACGGAAGAAAGACTATACAAAAATAAATGTTTCAAACCCGTTTCCACATTTAATAAGTGCCTAATACTTGTAGGAAGGCAAAAACTGATCCTAGGTTATTACTCAGTTACTTTGACTGTTTGCTAATAAACTAACCGATAGACTGAGGCAGGCAGACAATGCGACTAGCCAGGCATTTTATGTGACCTATATAATCAGACAATGTCTGACATGAAAAGTTTTATTGAAATTACACCCAGAGCCTGAAATGTCTTCATGTAAAAAGTGGCCACTTGGAATAAACCATAATTTAAGCTAATTTATGAAATTATATTAACACAGAGTCCAGACCAAAACATCATTTAAACACAGAAATATGCTAAAGTGCATAGACTCTAGTTCTTAGGCAGTTTGTCAGTGCATAGCAAGCAATCTGTCATCTTTGTCTCTGTTGGTCTGATTGTTGGACTCATACTGGGTGGACAAACTGATAGACCAGTCTCTGAGACACATCTGGTTTGCGGATAATTCCCTTCTTGTAGTACTGCCGGATGGAGCGGCTAAGCTTGTCGTAGTTCATCGCTGGCCGGTTCTTCCTCAGACCCCAGAGTCGTGCTACGTGAGCAGAATCTTCAATTTTGAAAATACCTTCCGACAAAAAGAAAAAGAGAAGGTTTGAGATAAAAAAAAGTGAGAATATTAAACAATAAACAAGGAGGTCTCACTATGGCAAGTAATGTTAAGCTTGTATTTAGTGGCACTACTGGGTTGAATTCCCCAGAAAACATTTATACCTTTCTCTTTGTTGAGCCAGCGGATGCAGCGTCCATAGCTGTGTGGCTTAAGTAAGAGCTCTCTTAGGAACTGCCACAAATGGATGGGTTGTCCGGAGCAAGAGGAATCTGCTTCTGACCACAACTCCTCTCTCTCTGTTAGACAACGGCAATTAGCATGACGGTATTTGACAACAGTCTATTTTCTTCCTTCGCTGTGACTAATGCGCCAAGATATGCTGTTGAAGTTTCTATTCAGATGTGTTTATGTATCTGGCCATAGACAGACTTACGTGTGATCCTGCTCTCTCCAACTGAACATCTTTCTTTCATCCAGGCAGCTGAGCACACAAAGAAACTTGTAAGTGTCTCACTCTACTCTATGCATTTAAAGTAGCAGCTTATAATAACAGCTTATTCCAAAGTGTACTGAATCCCAGGAATTTTTATCTCATTCCAACTATATGATGTATGTGTAAGCATAGATATGCACCTGATTTCCATATATCTAGATGAGCATGGAGTGTGTCACCACACTGTGGACAGCGCTGTTGAAATTCTTCCTCAGTCATGGCACACAAGTCTTTGCCATCCAGGTCCTGAAATGCTTTGCCCACCTGAGGGAGTCGATACAGGTGCTCTGTCCACAACAGCCATTTCTGAACGTTTCCAGTACTCCACTCCACCGGATCTGAAAGATCAGATATAAGTGTGACTCAGTGCACATTATCCAGTATTCCCTCAACATCCACCTTACAGGCACCAGTCATCTAACACTGGGATTAGCAATGTTTGGTTAGAGCTTTGTATGTTTTGATGCACCAATGTGATTGTCATTCAAGGAAAGAAAAAGGCAAAAGTGTGAAGGGGGGAGGGAGTGTTTACTCAAGGAGGTAACGTGACTGCTTTCAAGGAGAGAAATTTGCCGTGACAACTGTCAGTTAGATGAAATGTCAGTAAGTACAGTAAGCACAGACCAAAAAATTCCAAGAGCAAGTATCAGTGAGGTTTAGGTAGATTAGCCGATATTCAGCAATACAAACACAGGGAAGTCAATCTCTATTTATGTTCTTAAGCTGCAGAAAATTTGACTCTATTCATCAACGTTAAATGTTTCAGAGCACGTCAACACAGTATGCAGGAGCTGGCTGTTGAGGTTTACTCTTAGTCAGATCTCCTCACCTGCACACGACAAGGGCTTGGTTGGACAGTTACACACCTCCTGCTGGGTAAACACCAAAAGTCCTAAAGTAAAGCTGCTTCAACAAAGTTCTCAGGTCATATGCAACAACACCACAAGCAAGAGTGGGGATTAAACAGATCCTGGTATATAAAGCTGCGTTTTGACGTTAAATGTACTCTGTGCAAAGATCTTTCGCAATTTCTATTTAAATAAAGAAAATAAACCGATGGCTCTTTGAGCGTCATACAATTTACGCTGTTCCAATCTGAAAGTACACATTAGCGGATTAGAAATGTCCATCAAAATGGCCATAATCACCATACAATATTCTTGCCCTTACAAAACCTTCCCAATGTTCTTATATTGACTTTTTAAAATATTTAAACTACATCACTGTACAGCATTCTAAAACAGTACAGGACACAAATAAAAATACGATAATGATGTCATTTTGAAACACATGCACATTTCAGACTCAAAATGCATTATGTTGTGATCTAGCCCCTAACCTGGTGTGATGTTCAGCAACTTGCAGGCTGTCTCAATGTCCTTTAGCACTTCTCCAACCACAAGGCTCTGCACTTGCTCCAGCGATCTTTCCTCCACCTGGTCTTCAAGGCCAGGGGACAGTGGCTCACTCCCTAGCCCAGGACTATCAATCACAGGGCACTGGTCTGGCTCTGGACATGGTTCTGGATTAGGTCCACTAGCAACTGATGCAGAGGTGTCCGCTACCCTCACCAGCCAGGTGGCATCCTCAGTGAACAGCATGTCGAAACAGGACAGGTAGAGTCCTGGAAGGGCACGGTCACTGCTGTCCAGCCGTGGCTTACTGTTCACCAGCTCCAGAGTCTCCACCGTCCCATCTTCTGTTTTCAGAACAGCCAACGAGTTCTCAGAGAAAGAGGAGGCAGAGCGGGCTGGCTGGAGCAAGGCAGTGTCCGGGTGGCCCTGCACTGGGCTAGCCATGGCCTCCTGAAAATGAAGAAGAGATGTGATTAGGATCTCTCTAACACCAGCTTATTCAAAATTGGAGAGGCATTACACCATCATCACTGTACATAAACTGAAATGGAGGAAGCATTTATTAATACTGAAAAAACAAAATGTATTGTCAACATTCAAACTGCTAATAATAATGTTAAGACAGAATCAATACTTAGGGCTTGGTTTCAAGATGGTAGATATTGAATCAACATCATGGTGTCCAGTTCCATAGTCAAAGCCAGAATCTAAACTTCTTTCAAGAGATATCTGTGTCTTAGTGAGACTGCTTGTCTCTTTAAGTGTTGGGGAACACATGGGGCAGGGAAACCAAAGCATGTCACGGTGTAGCACTGAGAGGTAAAGACCAAAACGGATTGGGCTGCAGAACTTACTCACGGGTCACTAATACAGAATTGCTCCAAACGTCTGAGTAAGTAAGATGTAGTTGATTCCCACTTTCAAAGTGCCATTCCTGCAGTCTCCTGTCTCCACAGTCAGCATGAGCTTTTAATGAAACTTAATGAAATGGGACTTTCATTCCCAAAGGAAACACAACTCAAGAATAAAGAATGAAAATGACAGAACACTGGTGAGGAGGATCTACAGAAATCAGGTTGTAGAGATGTTAAGATTGGAGGATATGATTCATTCAAAACAGAAAGAAAGGGGAGCAGTTTTGCCCAAAAATAATGACTGGGAATTAGAAATAATATTATGTGTGAGTTCAGCAAGTCAAAGTCGTAGATATATTTTCTTTTCTACACGGAACAGTAACATTGACTTCAAGTGGACCTATCTTAGATATAGCCACATTATTAATTATCATGAGATTATCATAAAACTACTTATAGGAATATTAAGAATATTAATGTATCGTAATGGTAATGTAATCGGTAATGTTCAAGCATATATTTCTAGAAAGATGTAACATGCAAGATAATCTGGCAATACACGAAGAGAAATTCAAGCTTGCCCACAAATAAAATGATCTTATATTTCTCTAACATCATCTTTTAATGAGAAAACAGCAAAACAGCAAAACAGTTCCAACTCTACATTAAACTCTACATTATTCATTCCCTGTGTGTGAAAACTAACGTCTATAAAAGAAGTTATATTTTATTACCTGCTGCCCTGGTATCTTAAGAGTGTAGTGGTTGTATGTGTTTGAATACTGATGACCTTGTGTGACTTTTTTTCCCTGATGAATTGAAGGAAGCACAGATGGAGAATGAGAGCTCAGATGATCATTGTGGATTATCTGTAAATGTTCTTGTAGGTCCATAGAATCATTTATCGCATGCCACATGCTCGCTGATACACCTTACATTTGTTTGGACATAGTGAGACTCAAATTCATAAACTCAGGTGATAGCTCCACACCCAGTGATAGCAGAGGAAATTAGGCACTGTTAATCTAAAGACAAGCTGTCAGTCTAGCAGTCTAAGGGATGGGCAGGAGGGGGAATGAGAGTTCAGGTCATTTTTACACCACTTTACACATCTCTGTGCTACCACAAACAGAAGACTTGGCTAGTGTCTTTGAAGGTGCACTCGGGTTAACCCTAAAGGAAATGAAGCTATCCGCATTTAAATACACCCCCCCTTCTCTTCTCTTAACCCCGTTTTGGTTTGCCTGCCCTCCTATGGCTCCTGCATTCCCTCCTTTCATCCTTCTCCCCTCCTTGGAAAAATGGGGTGCATCTTTCCCTTCATCTATGGTCAGCTTAGACACACTAAGCAGCCTTGCATTCCCCCTGTGCAGCAACAGCTTGCAGTAAGTCCATTATCCTGGCACATTTGGCCATATTGACTCAGTGCAGGAGAAATGGGGACGCAAACACACTCCGTAGGCAAGAGATTAGTGCCTGTGACTGATCCTTAAATGAGTTTGGTTAAAGACTTGAAAATTCATTTCACTGGCATTAAGAGTGTCTCCTTTTGCTGGGTCAGCGGCTCTCACTGTTGCTGAGATGATAAACTTTTAGAGATTTGGCTAAAAGTTTTGGTTAAGAGTTGGCAGTTGTCCTCTGTGTCAGAACAGATCTGATTGCTTAATCTGTTAGTCAGGGATGCTTCCTTAAAATTCTGACTAATAAAATAAATAACTACAATTGCTTTTTTAGTCATTAGCAGTCCTTAAATCCTATGGCTTGGAGTGATATTCCAAATATCAGTATATAGTAGCCTTCAGAGACAACGTTTTAAAATAATTTCATATTTACAAAAAAATGACCTTTGCTCACTCTAAAGGGTGTACTTCATGAAGTACGTTTGCTCCCAGCTAGAAAAAGAACAGATAATAATCTAATTAGTAGGTCCAGATAAAAATCAAAGGCATGTATCCATACAGCTACCCACACTACCTTATCCTTTTTTATAAAGAAAGACACTTCCTTGTTTGGTTTTAGACTTAGCAAATGCGTGAAGTCATGCAAGACTGTTTGCCACCTGTGCACGCATCCTCTTAAGGACAGTACAATTTCTACTCCTTTTCCTTGTTTGTGTTTGATGCATTTGCCAGGACACTAATCCTTACTATAGTTCCATCTTCAGAGGACACCAGTAAAAAATATTGTTTAAAAAAAAAAAAAACCCAGATTGGCTTTTATGCAATGTAAGCTTGCTTGTAACATTTGTAGTGTGATAGGTGTAAGAGGTAAAGATTAACCACAAGTCACACGTCTCCTCTGCTGATAATCAGCTATTAAATATGATTTCACCTCAAGTTCTTGAGTTCTTTTGCTGGAGGACAGCTTGCACAAACTCAACATTTTCTCTGACAGCTGTCCCGGACGAGTGCTGTTCACAAATTCAGGGTGTAAAACACTATAATAATTAAAGCAAACCGTAGGAAGACCATCATCCATATTGGCTTATTCTGTGCAACCTTCAGGTATGAAGTAATTGTGATTTGATATGTGAAATGAAAAATGACATATATGTAGCCTTGTGTTGCATCAACAAACAGTCTTTATGGTTCTTAATAACATTATTCATATTATGAAATACTTTCCAAATCCAGAAAACACCAATGTATTTTTTTAATGGCTTTTTGTAAAAGCATGTTATTTGATTTTATTTTTATTGCATAATGCTTTTCGACAGTAGCATTCATTTCATTAAAGTCTTTTGATGAGCCTTAGATATAATGATTAAATGTATTGTTTAAGAAAGCTTTTTTAGACACTTTTCTACACTTTATTTCATGCTGAGGAGGTTTGCATGTCTGATCCTGTACAAAAACACAAATACAAACCCCATTCGGTTGACAACCGTATTAAAATAAGAATGCGCTTGTGATTTTATGTTCTGTACTCTTCAACATTTTGATATTTGTTTCTGCATAGTTGGCTTAATTTCTGGTGCAGGTGTGACAGCAGGCTTTAGCAACACACATTATTTTAGTAAATCTCTTAATAAACTATAAACATGATTTCTTCTTGTATTGATTGATTGTAGCAGAACTTTTCATTCATAGTGGATCCAACCACATTAAATCAATAATATCCTAGGTAGAATTTTGACAGAAAATGATAAAATTCTGAGACGCTTCTCTCTGTAAGTAAGTTGTTTAAAGAAGTTAACAAAATCTGCTTTTTAAAATAAAAACATCACTTGATTTAAAGCAATATGTTAATTGAATAAACACCTCCACACCTTTATTTAACACTTTTTGAATGATTTAATGAGAGCAAGGTGAGGCACTTGCAAATATGTTTGCACAGTTTAACATGTGAAAAAGATACATTTCTGGCTGTGACTCAGAATACAGGCAAATAACCCTAGGGATATTCTTTCTTCAAGTCTATGTACAAACACCACAGAGAGTGGAGAACTGTAGACAGATAAACAAGAGAATCTGTCAGGAAGTTAAGCTCTGGTGTGAATAATTTACATTATAAGTTTTAACTGTCAAGTGAAACTGTTAAAATATAAATCTTCTAATCTTCTTTATCCCATTCAGATACACTACATATGAGATTCCAAGCCAAGGCATAAAAGTGACTTTGTGTTTTGTTTTCTTAGAGAGAGGGAAAGAATAATACTGTTGCTATCTACACAAGGAAGGCATAACTGGCCTGCTGCACTTGAATTCACTTTGTTTGCTTTACTTCACCGAAAGTCACCCCTTGGTTCATGGTTCCTTTTGCATCATTTGACAAAATTCAAATTTGCCTTCAGGAGTTTAGACGTTGAAGCTGTAAGTCACTTGGCCTTTCCTCAAGGGGAAATTTGTTTTCAGTTCTGGTGGCAAGGTGGCATGCTGCCAAGCCACCACATAAAAGAACAGTTAGGAATTTTACAAAAGTTTTTTTTTAAATGATTCACTGGGGTCCTAACGTAATTCGCACTTGGAAAGGGCTGAAATGTTGTAACTCCTACAAACAGGTGCACTCCCTGTGTTAGGAATGCTTGATCTGAATACCATATCAGCCCTTATTAATCATCAAAAGAATACACAAAAGGCTTGGTAAAGATAAGACACTGACTTGGTGCTCTTTTACCCACTCAGCTTTTCAGTGTGTATTTTCCTTGTCCTATATTTAAACCAAATTTACTTTAGTGTAAATGTACAGGACACACTCTTTTTTAGTGCTTCTTCCTTTCATAATATGAAAAATATTAATGAGACATTCTAAAAAGTTGCATTAACTAATGGAATTTTTCACCATTTGATTAATTAACGATATTTCACAGATCACTTTTATATACTGGGTTCACTTGGCCTTACCTGTGCAGATACAACGCCTGTCCTGGGAAGCACCAGTAGAGAGTTTTCGTCTTTTTTTTGCCAAAGCCCACTGACGTAGTCAAGTAATAAGGACTTCTTGTTTCCTCTGCTGTCTCGGTCCTCCAGCAGCTGCTGTTCAGTTTGGCTGTCTTGTCTCTTCCGAGGTCTTTCTGAACAAGTGATGTGTTCTCAGGCTGCTTGAAGAATGAGATATCGAAGAGCCAGCAGCACAAGAGTCTCCAGGCACGCACCACCACATCACTACCTTTAGTGACTAACACTGATGGTGTCAACCTTTCCCTGGCCGTGTGTGCATGTGTGTATACCTGAATGTGGGTGTGTAGCTGTCATGTACTGTGTGCAGGAATTCCTGCTCCACTGACTCCAGTGCAGGCATTTATATGGTGGCCTTATTAAGTTGAGTAAACACTTCTAACTGAGGACCACCTCTGCCTTTCACAAGAGAGAAAATAAGAGTATAGAGAAGAGTCCTGTAATGAGAATTCGAGTGCCACATTGTTCTCTTACAGTCTCTTACAACTTACATTTATAATCGAGTTGAAACTTGTTAAGTGATATATCAATTTGTGTGTGAAGAAATGTATATATATATATATATTTACACAGACCAATTCACTGATATACAATTCCGAATGTGTTTGATCAACATAACCTGAGGATCATTATGTAAAACAGTTGTTATTAGTTACATTTCCACAAGTTAATTGAATGTAGGAGAGAACAGAAAAACATCACTCTTCACAGTAAAGCAGTCTCTAAAAGCTTAAACCAAAATTCTAAAGAAATTGTTTACAAAACTAGTGTGAATATGGAGGAATTCTAACTGAACATGTCTTTCAATTTCAATATTAGAATAAATATGGGCAATTAGACGGATAACATATTAAATGCGTGTTCTGATACCGTATTATACTGTGTTTATTTCCGCTTTATAGAACTGTGTTTCTGCGTGCAACAGTAACGTGTTGATGATGCCGCTGCAGCTCCACCACATGGTGCTTTGTTTGCACAGATAAACAGACACACCAACACAAACCATGACGCGTCTCACACATATGCTGTGCGTCATTTATTAAAGAGTGAGAATGAGGTCAAGAGAATCTTAGTATTATAATAAAACAGTATCTTAAAATACAATAATAGTATCTTCGTATTAAAATTCAATACATAATGCATTTCTGTTAGACATTTTTAAAGATTTATGGAACTAAGACATAGCATGAACCAGATATGTCTTTGTATATAGATTTAAGGATTCTTGTGCCTCAAACAAGATTGAATAGAGATTTATTTTAGGGCTCTTACGACTGTTTATTCAGCATGTTTCTCACCGAGGGCTCATTTGCATGGCAGTTGAGTGAGTGAGTGAGATGAGATTCAGCCTTTTCTTTTTTTAACCTTCCCATTCTAAAATAATACAGATAAGAATTTTTGGCCTGAAAGTTGATTCTCCACCTGTCTGTACTCATTCAGTTTCACTGTGTTTAGTCATCAGTCAAAACAAAAACGAGTTTAATTCAAGCAAGACATGCTTTGCATACAGGTTTATTTCAAATTAAATCAACAATCCACTGGAATTCCCACTCATGGATATTCAGTCTGCAGTGATACTTTAAATACACTGCTTAAAATCCACTGGAATTCGCTGGATGTCTTGAGAGAAGTTATGCTCTTTGAGTTCATCTAAAATGTAACTTTTGTATGTAAAAACCGGCAACACGCCAGGTAATTCTAAACCAAATATTCTTCTTAGTGTGTTTTTATTGCTGTAAAACAGTTTCTAGTGAAACCATAAGATAAATGAAAATGATTTAAGACCCTATCTATTAACTGAATTAAGACATACACAACACATGAATGGATATTGAAGTAACTCTGTTAATAACTGTATAATTGGTATCCATATTAGCACTGGCAAATCAACATTTTAGTTATTTCTGTAAACAAAATTGTCTTGAATGACACAGAAATCTGCTGTAGACAAATCATTAACGTCATTAATCTATCACTAGAGAACTGTTACAGGTTGACTGATGAGATGTAATGACAGCCGCATTGACAGTGGTTTTCTTTTTTTTTTTTATTTGACTTTCCTCATTGCAAGAGGTGTAGAGCACACTGAAGCACAATTACACACGCTTCAGTGATAAACCCTGAGACGTTCTCTATAAAACACACACACACACACTCAAAGATATATATATATATATATATATATACGTATATATATATATATATAGAGAGAGAGAGAGAGAAACAGAGAAAAACAGAGAGAAAAAGAGAGAAAGAGAGAAAAGATAGATATAGCAAGAGAGGGAGAAAACAGAGAGAAAAACAGAGAGGTAGAGAGAGACAGGGTGAGAGGGAGAGACAGTGAGAGAGAGAAAGAGAGAGATATGAGAAGGAAGGATGTTATTTAGTGGCCCCACAAGTTTTTCCTTCATTGTTAATAGTGTGGGGATTTTTGGAACAACAATTCCTCTAACATTAGAAGCGTTTTATGACTACACATTTTCAGACTGCTAATTAATTATCAGCAATAAATGAGGCCCAATAAAAAGTCCCACTTTGGTTAATACAGGCTAACCGTCTTTTAACAATCTAATATTAAAAAGTCAAGCAGGGAGTTGTCAAAGGCCTCAGGTCATTTCTGGGAGCTGGAAAGTTTGCTTGTCTCTACTGCTTTCACTCTCTGTTGTTTGTCAAGTCGGATCCAAGTCCGGTGAACACAGCAGTGAATACTGTCTGAAAAATCAAGCTCATTAAAATACAAAATGCTTCCAAAATGTATTCATCCCTTGGGCAATATTTCTTTTTGTTGTGTTGCACATAACATAAGTTACTTAGAATGGGATATTTATTATACAACCCCAATTCCAATGAAGTTGGGACGTAGAGTGAAACATAACTAAAAACAGAATATGATGATTTGCAAATCCTTTTCAACCCATATTCAATTGAATACACTACAAAGACAAGATATTTA
>JAOTRJ010000019.1:7285425-7295999 GCA_028564905.1 Leptodoras praelongus
TTAATTTTTTATATATATTATATATAGATATATATTAGGGGTGGGACTTGATTGAAAAAAAATGATCATATATATAGATATATATATATATATATATTATATATATGTAATAAATGTATATTACAGAAATGTATAAATGTATGTGTGTATATATATATATTCTATATTTATATATAGTAGCTCTTCTGTGGAATCAGACCAGACAGGCTAACCTTCATTTCCCACGTGCATCATATGAGCCTTGGGTACCCATGACCCTTTTGTAGGTTCACCAGCTGTCCTGTCTTGGGGCATGTTTGGTGGCTACTTATTATTGGATAACAGGAACACCACACAAGCCCTGCCATTTTGGACATCAATCATAATTTGGCCCTTCAATCACAAAATTGCTCAAATTGTTATGCCTGCCTATTTTTCCTACCCATCAACTTCAAAAGCTTTGCATACTGCCTCATATAGCCGTTGGTATTTGACAGGTGCCACTGCAATCAAATAATGTTAGATATTACGGCTGCTCAGCGCATGCGTGTGTGGTGTGTGTGTGTGTGAACATTTTGGGTTGCTTTCAAAGTAGGTTGCTTTTCAGGTCATAGTCCATCTGTACTGTGAAATGATGAGTTTCAAATCATTTACCTGAATCCGAGCATACAGTAAACGCTTTGGATCGTGAGCCGTTTCTTCCCTTCTTCATACTCTTCTCTTCCCATCATTCTGCTAATAGTTTGTCTCATCTGTCCATAGGATGTCGTCTCAGTACTACACAGGCCTTTAAAGACGTTTTTTGGCAAACGCTAATCAGCTTATTTATTATTAACACTTACCGACTACTTCGGTCTCGTTTACTCTGGGAATTTCCTGTCTTGATTTTTGTCTGACACAGATACCCCTGTCTTCTGGAAGTTATTGATCATTGTGAACAAGTTCTCCTTCACCAAGGAAAAACTTCTTATGGGTTTATTTTGAGGTTTTTTTTTATTAGCCTAAGAATGGCTTTAGGGGCAGCGACTGCACTTTGGACTTCATACTGAGAGTTATGAGCAACAGATTCCAAATGCAAATGCTGCACTTGAAATCAACTCTAGAGCTTTTATCTGCTTACTTGTAACACCATAATGAGGGATCAGAACAGCCAATTATTCAATTATAATTAATAATTATTGTTAAATTAAAAAAGGAGGGGGTGTGAGGTATAAAAAGTGATTTAATAAATACATCATTCATTCAATTTGGATATAAATACCCTCAAAATAAAGCTGAGTAAATCTACTTTGGGCTCAAAATCATTATTTAATTTCAACTCCAGCATACTGTGGTAGACGGTTTAAAATTATCTAAAAGTTTATGACTGTAAATGCCACACCAAAGAAACTGCAAAGCTTAATGCCCCCTTTTGTTGCTACAATGCTGATTAACAAAGACAGATAAAAGGTAGGTATTTTTAATACACTATTTTGATGTCCAAGTATAATTTTTTACAAACAGCCTTCTTAAGTATTGATTTAATTATAGAAATGTTCATTTACACATACAGGGAAAAAAGGATTCGTTTCTGTATTTTCTCTTCTTGTTAAATGTGCTACGACAGGTCTCTATGCAAACCCTCTGCTCATCCATTCATCATGCCACCGTGCAGACAAAATCAACAGCAAACAAAAAGAAATTGTAAAAAAGAACACACAACAGAGCTACTTATCACTCGAATATAGCCTCTCACACACACAAACCAGACAGCAACAGTCAATGAGAAATAATTAGGTCTGTGCAGTTGGGGATGAGAGCGTTCGCCAAAACAACTCCAAGGAAGACTTGACTCATGAGACCATGACACTGTCCTTGAGCTGTGGGCAGCACACAACATTCGCAATCCAAAAAGCTGAAGGAATTTTCCCTGTCTAATCTCTATGGCAATCAAAGACAAGCTCAGCTAGCTCTATGGCATTGATGACTTAACATACCGTGTTTACTTGGAGAAACAAAAACACAGAGAACACCCCCTTCAAACACTGCATAGGTAATCAGTGATTTGAACTAAAACATACACAATATAGAAAACAAAGACAGAGCATATGCGTCACCAAAGACGATCCTTTCATCAGATGCATAGCAAAGAGAGCCATTGTGCCAAAATGTTTTTTAGGGTAGCTCTTAGTCATAAAACTCATTTCCAATCAGCTATTTATTGAACATGACAGTAACTGTGGACACAAAGCATCATCTGCAATGCATGTTTTCTGATGACTTAAACTGGGATACTGAACACTTATTCCAGCCAATTTCATTACCGTCCTACATTAATTTTAATCTGAAATATTCAGCGTTTATCATTTATACAAAGTTTAAATTTCATTTTAAATTACATAAATAGTGTCTAACATGTATACTTACATACGGAATACATCATGTCCTTTCATAACCTTGATGTGTAAACATGATTTCAGGTTAAGCATCATTTCCCTGTAAATATTCGTTCGTCGGAATTTTATACATGGGGTTTAATAAGAAATGTCAGTTATGAAAAAAGGAATAAAAAAAAAAAGAATGAAGAGAGAGATTGTTCAATTTAATTTGTAAAAATCATTGTGGACCTGAGAAAAAAAAAAAAAAAAAAAAATCCATAACAACGCGTTTCTGAAATCTGCAATAAAAAAAAAACTGTTTTCATGGAAATGAATGCCTGAGCTAAACAATTTATGCCATAATCTTGAGCGGCTAGGATTCTAAAGCGCCAAACGAGCTCTTGGGCTTTGGCGGAAAATGAACATCACACGAGTGACCGTGATGACAATATCATAGGGCTAACCAATCTAAAATAACAACAGAAGTGGGAGTTGTAGTAACTCCTCAGCTGTGAAATATGCTGAAAAAAAATGAAGGGGTCTATTAAGCTTTACAGTTTTACATAGCCGTGTTTGCATGCGTTAAGAGGTTCGACAGTTCCATCTTCTGGCCTTTAACAAGCACTACTGCTGAGTTTGTGTAGTGATCCTGAAAGCTGTTTTTAACTTTTAGAAGTACTGCTGAGATCTCCTAAAATAACTCAGGACAAACAGCACCAAATGTCGAGCAGTTTAGAATGAATCGATAGTTTTTTTTAAAAAATTAAGTGATTTCTCAGTAAAATCATATGGTTCACCAAGTAAATTATAAAAACTTCTTGACAAGCAAAAGTTATTTTTCAATGGCTTTTTTTTTTTTCATATCTCTTTTGTGCATGGTCCACACACAAGCTTACAAGCACACATACACTACCTGTCTCTCACACTCACACACACCGACACACACACACACACCAGCTCACCTCACTATTGCAGCAACGTGACAATAACAACAAAAACCTGTGTATTTGACTTTGAGGATTTCTAGCACTCATCTTAATTTAGCATTCACACATGCGTGTTGAAGATGGCTGTATGCTGACTTGGATCCAAACAGCCTTGTCCATATCTTAGGTTGTGTTGTAATGCAAGGGGAGAGTAGGGTTGTCAAGTCTTTATAAGAAATCTGCTGCTCCCCTGTGTAACCCCGCAGAAAAGAGGGATTCCAGAGTGACGGCTCCACTGAGCTGACTGGTGGTGGTGATTCCTGTCTCTTAAGACTGTCCGAAAGGGTAGGGCCCATGACAGCCCTGTGGAGATGGAGACAAAAAAAAAAAGGAGATAGGTAGGTCAATACATGTACAAATATACTCAGCGTTTGATAACTAATTATCAGTAGGATTAAGTCTGCTATGAGTATGGAAAAATTCAACTGTGGCATTTAAAGTGCACATTATTCATGAGACAATACCATTTATTCAACGCGCGGTCAGAACTTTACATCCACTCATCTTGGGCTTTCAACTGTTCTTTTTCTTTGGCAGAATGTGTATACAACATCTTTGTTAATAAAATAAATAAAACAAGAATTTGGTGCACAAGTTTTAATTTTTGTGGCATTTTCTGAAATCAACAAAAGGTCACAATTACACATACAGTGTCAAAAATACACACACACCCACTTAGAACAACTACAGACTACAAGATCATCAGATCAAACAACTGTTCATAAGTACAAGTTACTGGCAGGTGCAGCCACTTTGCCATGGTCTGGAAGAAGACCCAAACTGTCACCCTCAGCTGAGAGAAATTTGGTTTGAATGGTCAGGAAGAACCCAAAAACCAGCAAGGCACAGTACTACCATGAAACAGAAGCTGCTAGAACACCAGTGACACTGTCTACCGTCAAGCAAGATTTATATCACCATGTACCAGATGAGACAACGTTTGAGCTATCTGGCCATGGTAACCAGAGGTATGTTTGGAGGAGTAAAGGTCAGGCATTCAACCTTAAGTACACTGTACCAATTGTTAAGCATGGTGGTGGTAGCATCATACTTTTTCTGCCAGTGAAACTGGTACCTTCTGCAAAGTAGGTGGAATAATGGAAGAAGTAAGACTACCTCAGAACAGGGCTCGGGTGATATCACTAAAAACCGTGTATCTAGATATGCTTAAGAGAAATGGTGTTATATAATACAATATGATGAAAACCTTAACAAAATATAATATTAAAGCATCAGTATTTATTTGCTATGGCAAAACAAACATGTATTATTTAACTGTAAGAATCCAACTGTATATAAGTAATATTTAAAATAATACATTATTATTATTATTATATGACAATTGCCAGTGTTACTTGCTTTCCTCCAACAGAGGGAGAGCATTTACCCTTATAGGTCTGTTTCTGTTTGCTGTATTTCACTGACATATTGGATGATGTAGTTTGAGATGATGAAATAAATTCGACAAGTTGCTACCTTTAGCTGCAATGTTTTTCCACATACTTTGGACAACACTCATGTCTTTTGCTCATCATCCCTCCTGAAACCAAACCATTTTCCTTACAAGCAGCCCACCCATGGTCTGTTTTGGAATTAAATCTTCGCCACTGGTTTCGTCTTCCTCCATAGCTGGCTGACTTATCAGTTATCACTGAATGTAGACTTGAGCGAGCATGACGAACATGGTGAAAATTGATACAGTGGCATACAACAATAATGGTGGGTCAACATGGTGTTTGAGAGTGTGGGAGTTTTAAATGCACTCGAGTGATAACCTGCATAGCCTAGGCATAGTAGATGTAAAGAATATGGTCATATTCTATATCGTACACAAAGGTATAGAAAATTTTGGTATAGAAAATACAGTACGTCCCAGCACTACCTCAGAACTCTTCAGTATAACCTGAAGCCATCAGCTACCTTGTGGAAACTTGGACATAATCGGGGGTTCCAGCAGGACAATGACCTCACAAACACAAATCAAAGCTGGTTATGGAATGGATAAAGCAAGCTAATACTGAGCTTTTGGAATGGCCTTCCTGAAGTCCTGACCTCAGAACTTTTGAAAAAAAAATGTGAACTGTGGTTAAAAGTTATGTCCATGCCAGGAAACCAACAAATTTATCAGAATTCTACTCATTCTGCTTAGCAAATATCCAACCAAAATTCTGCCAGAAGCTTGTTGATGGCTACTAAAAGCAAATGGTCAAGGTGCAACTTGCTACAGGACACTTAAACAAATAATACGTGTTGCATATATATTTTGACCCTGTATAGATTTCAGAACTCAAAAAAACTTTTTAATGAGTGTATATAAACTTCTGACTGCAGCCTCTGTGTGTGTGTGTGTGTGTGTGTGTGTGTGTGTGTGTGTGTGTGTGTGTTACAGCTCTGTCACAAACATTTGACTCCTGTTTCTGCATTTCCTATTTTCAAGCCATATTGCCAAGTTGACTATCCTGATGCTGTGATGTCTTTGTTTGTCTGTACCTTTTCCTTTTGTAACCTTCTCATTTTGTTTATACCTGCACCAAATTTTAGACACAGCTGACTGGGAACAACCAACATCTTTTGCAGCACTCTATACTGAATATCCTTCTTTAAGGAGTTTTATAATCCTTTACATTGTTTCAACTGACAACACACTTGTTGGGCCATGTTTCATTTCAAGTGACCAAGTCCACCAGCTCATTAAAGTCTGTAAGCATTCTTTAACTGCAGATTCATGTGCATTTTGTAAAAACCTGTTTCAGAAATGCAAATTACATGGTGATTGAATTTTTTTTTTCCCTCAACATCAAGTCCTTAAGTTTTTTTCCTCTACTTGATCTGGAAAAAATATCCCATTAATTCACATCATGTTATATATTCAGCTTGAGGTAAGTATTATGAAGACAAAATATTCAGATATTAAAGAAAAACTGCTTTGTTTCATAACTGTTATTATTTGTTAAAGTAAAAAAAAAAGAGCAAATACAGGGTAAAAGCTTCAGTCAATGTTCACATACAGTACTATCATAGTACTTAGGCAGGTGTGGAGGTGTGCTTTCTAACTAAGAATGTAAGTGTTAATAGTTTATTTTCATCAAGTAACAAAATGCAGTGAATGAACAGAACAGATCTAAATCAAATCAATATTTGGTGTGGCCACCCTTTGCTTTCAAAACAGCATCAATTCTTCTAGCCCTTCGGCAGACAACTGCCTTCTGCTACAGACAAATAATTCACATTTTGACTCATCAGTCCAGAGCACCGGCTGCCATTTTTCTGCAACAAAGTTCCTATGTTTTCGTGCATAAATGAGTCGCTTGGCCTTGTTTCCATGTTGAATGTATGGCTTTTTGGCTGAACTCTTCCATGAAGACCACTTCTGGCCAGACTTCTCCGGACAGTAGATGGGTGTACCTGGGTCCCACTGGTTTCTGCCAGTTCTGAGCTGATGGGGCTGCTGGACATCTTTTGAAGGGCAATAAGCTTGATAGCTTGATGTGTTTGTCATCTGCTGCATAAAGTTTCCTTAGCTGACCACTACGTTTATGATCCTCAGTGTTGCACGTTTCTTTGCGTTTCTTCAAACAGATTGAACAGTACATCTTGAAACCCCAGTCTGCTTTGAAATCTGTCTGGGACAGCCCTTGTTGATGCAGTATAACTACTTTGTGTCCTGTTGTTGTGCTCAGTCTTGCCATGGTGTATGCCCTGTGTCTTCCACAGCCTCACCTGACTTTGTGCAAGTGTACTTAAGAATAAGAATTGATGCTGGTTTGAAGGCAAAGGGTAGCAACACTAAATATATATTGGATTTAGATTTTTCTTTTGTTCATTCACTTTGCATTTTGTAATTTGATAAATAAAAATAAACAATTATTATTGTATGTTTGAAAGCATTCTTAGATTACAGCATTTTCCCACAGCTGCCTAAAACATTTGCACAGTACTGTAAAACATCAGAATGAAGAAAACGTGTGATCTCAGTAACTTTGATCTTGGCCTGGATGATGATACTAGAAGAGATCATTTGGGTTTACACAGGATGGTGGAAATGCCTTGTTAATAATGGACATCACAGGAAAATGGCCAATTTGGCTGCCAGGAAACGCACAGTAACTCAAATAATCTCTCTTTACAACCATGGTTAGCAGAAAAGTATTTCATAAAGCACAAAACATCAAACCTTGACTTAAATGGCTTCAACAACAGAAGACATCATCCGGTTTCATTCCTGTCAGCCAAGAGCAAAAATCATGAGCATAGACTCTGGACAGATGGAGATGGAGACAAAACAGACCTAGTCTTTTTCCAATCTGATTATTATTCTCAGCTGACAAGAGAGGAACCCCATAGTCTTTTATAGGTGTATAACCCCTCCACTGCAAGTTTTTCAGTGTTTTCTGCTCACTATACAGACTACCTGACAGCTCAGAGCATACTAGTCATTCTCCTCTCTGTAATTATCAAGATGTTCCAGTCTGCAGGAATGGTTTTTGCTTTTTGCACCATTATGCATAAACTCTAGAGATGCTGTCAGAAATACTCAAACATCCCATCAGGCACCATAAAGTTAGTCAGAGGGCTATTTTTTCTTCATTCTAATGTTTGACGTGAAGATTAACTGAAGTCCTAGACCTGTACCTGCATGATTTTATGCATTGTACTGGTGCTACTTAATTGTCTGATTGTAAAACTGCATAAATGAGCAAATCTATGTACATACACAAAATAAACATTTTATTAGGAACACCGACACCTACTCATTCATGCAATGACCTAATCACGCAGCAGAAGTGCAATGCAAAACATCATCATGTGGATATGTTTGAAAAATGTTCACATCATCCATCAGAATAGTAGAAAAATGTGATTTCAGGGATTTTCATGCACAGAAGTCACTATAAATTACTCAGAATAGTCCACTAAAGAAGAAAAATCCAGTGAGTGAGTCCAATAGAACACTTTTGGGATGTGGTAGAATTGAAGATTTGCAGCATGAAAGTTCACCTGAAAAAATCTGCAGGAACTTCATGATGCAATCGCATCACATATGGACCAGAATCGCAAAGGAACATAGTATTCATGCCATAAAGAATTGTGGCTGTTTGGGAGCAAAGGAAGGCCCTACCCATTAGTGTTCCTAATAAAGTACATGGTGTGTATGTATATACTGTATGCACGCACGCGCACAACCAAACAACCCACCCACCCATGCACGCACACACCCACAGATGTCACTGTCTGGTAAGGTGTGGCTGTTCAATAAGTCTGATACACTTTTTAAGGTTATGCCAATGTTCAGTTAAAATTCTGTGGTTGTGAAAGGATTGTTCAAGATCACCAAAACCGCTTGCGTGAAAGAAAGAAACCCCCCCGCGTACTTACCTGGCTGTAAGTCACTACTGATAAGTTGTTTTGTAGACCATTTGGCGTAATATTTACAGAATTATGAGAGAGTTCATTTTGATCTTGCTGTATGGAGTCCAGAGGGGCCACCCAGGGGCCTCTGGTGTCTTTTAGGTTGTCTTCATTGGTGTCTTGTTTGTTCTTCTGTGGTGAGGCGAAGGGGTTGAAGTCTCCCTGAATGTTGCGGTGCGGCTGAGTGTTGAACTCGGTCTCGAAGGAGGACAGTTGTTGTGTGACCCCAAGCAGACCTCCAACTTCTACGCTCAGGATCACCCAGATAACATCTACAAAACAATTCATAAGACAGATCACTTCAAATGCAGGACAGAAAGCACAATGTTTTGCCAGGTTATTATTACCATCTACGTTAATGTCCAGTCAAGTATGGATAAACTCTCACCATAACGTGACTACACCAACAACAATGCTGTAATACATGGTGCTTTTCAGATGTTCTTAAATGGGTTACTAGACATAAAACATGCATTAAACAAATCTAAAGATTGATAAATATGATTCTGTGTTTCGGATAGTCACGTGCCACACACCATCTGAAAGTACTAATCTTGACAAGTAGTTGAACAACCTGCTGAACTTCAAACCGAGCATCAGAATGGGGAAGAAAGTTGATTTAATTGACTTTGAACGTGGCATGGTTCTTGGCACCAGATGAATGGGTTGAGTGTTTCAGAAACTTCTAACCTACTGGGATTTTCACACATAAACATCACTAGGGTTTACAGAGAATGGTCCAAAAAAGAGAAAATATCCAGTGAGTGGCAGGTCTCTGGACAAAAATGTCTTGTTGATCCCAGAGGTCAGAGGAGAAACACTCGTTACAACTGAGGTATGCAGAAGAGCATCTCTGAATGAATTGAACCTTGAAGCAGAAGACCACACCTGTCAGCTGGGAAAAGGCAAATGAGGCTATAAGCCATGAAAATTGGACAATAGAAGATCGGAAAACTTTGCCTGGTCTAAGGAGACTTGATTTCTGGGACATTCTGATGGTAAGGTCAGATTTTGTCAAACAACATGAAAGCATGCCTTGTATCAACAGTTCAGGTTGCTGCTGGTGGTGTAATGGTGTTGGGGATATTTTCTTGGTACACTTTGGTCCCCTTTATACCAACTGAACATTGTTTAAATACCACAGCCTGCCCAAGTATTATTGCTGACCATGTCCAACCCTTTATTTCCACAGTGTACACATCTTCTGATAAAGCACCATGTCACAAAGCTCAAATAATTTCAAACTGGTGGAACTGCAGATGTACATCATGGATGTGCAGCTTACAAATCTGCAACAACAGCATGATGATGATATGTCAATATGGACCAAAATCTCTGAAGAATGTTTCCAGAACCTGGATGAATCTATTCCATGAAGAACTAAGGCAGCCCTGAAGGTCAAAGTGGGTCCAATTCGGTACTAGCAAGGTGACGCACACTATACATGGCACTTGGGACTCCCAGCCTCCAACTAAGTATCTCAGCATCCAGAAAGGGTAGAGTCCCATAGCACAACCATCAGATGAGATAAGGATTATGGCATGATGCATCAGGTGACGATAAAGGCCATAGAAAGCTAAATTTTGCAAATGGTCCTGACCCAGAAATACTCTAGACTCCAGCTATTTCACATGTTTTCTTCAGGATAACTGTTGAGAATACATATAAATTTGCAAAGAAACTAGCAGAAAGTTGGAATGGGTGCTGAATACACTGCACAAGTTTTATGCCGACATTGTCTTAATCATTTAGATGGGTCTGCTTATTACACTCCTGATCGAAATCTTAAGACCAGCTAAAAAAATGGAAGAATTTGCATTTTGCACCACTGGATCTTGAGAAG
>JAOTRJ010000019.1:7328307-7338947 GCA_028564905.1 Leptodoras praelongus
GAAGGCGGGGCTAGAAGAATGCGTGACGGGAGTAGGGCGAGAGGAGGAAGTGGGCGTGACCTGAGGGCTTCTAACAAGTTGGCCTTGCTGTTCCAATACTTGGAGGTTACTGTATAATGACCTATAATTTAAATTTCCCTGAGGTCATCAAAGCATGAGCTTTTAAAAAAATATTGAATCTTTTGTAATCAGGAGGTCCACAACATATACAGTGCATTAGTTACTTCTAAGCTTTCGTTTGTGTTACAAAATATAAGGTGATGAACTACAGATGAATTTCAACTTGTGTTTATTTAGTTTTTACTTTCATTTAGAATCTCACTCTTTATCACCAGGGTTTTAGGAAGACAGCATGCACCTACTCACATCCTTAAAGCAGATACAGACCTGTTACTTTAATTTAGGCTTCGTGAATTACCTAATGAGTATATTCTATTCAAACTCCCTTAAGTCCCCTATCAACCATATGACCGTCTAATTCTGAGATCACTAAGGTATATTAAAACTGTAATGATAAATGGCCATGGGGTGAGTGATCCAATGTACAATGCAAGTAGGTTAATTTGAAGTGGAAAAAGTGAAGGGCTGTATAGCTTCAGGGTATCTTCCATTTGGTGACTGAACGCTAAATGAATCCAGAACCTTTCTGATGCCACTAGCACAGAGCAGAGTTTTGGGACATTTTACTTCAAATATTATTTTTTAAACATTTCAAGATTTTATTTTTCTAGTTTAATATCTACCCAATGAAAACAAGTGATCTTCAATCCACATGATAAAATACATGAACTTATCTGATCTTTCTAATGTTCTAATCTGATCTTTCTTATATCATCTTTATAATTTCATCTTCAAAAAGGTCATTTGTTCATTTCATAATTCATTAATTCATTTAATAATCGCATTATCCTGGCACATTCACACAGCCATTAACACCAATACTGCCAATAGTGGAAACTGACAGACAAGTAGTACATGTGCCAGCATGCATTTTGTAAAATATATGGTAACTAATCTTGATCTGTGAGTGCAAATGAAATGATATTTTTAGTTGTTCATAAGGTGTTTGCTGTTCATGAACAAGGGTACTTAGATTTTATTTTTCCCCAGTAGTTAGTGTAAAAGATCATCACAATCCAGTCCAAGTTATAATGAGCTTGAATGGGAAAAGGCTGTACTAGTATTAAATTGATATGTTTTGCTATCTGTGAAATGATGAGATTTTAAAAGTATCCATGACTATGTTCCTATTATTATCCTCCACTAGATTGAGAAGATCATGACAGTAATTGACAACGGCATTGCACTCTCTGAGGAGTACCAGCCAGCAGGTAAAGTTACACCACAAAGGGACGAGGACAATGCCTCCCTCTCAGATCCCTTCCCAGTTCTTAAAGCAGGACAAAACTCAAGTATAGTGTAGTAGGTGAATTGCACTATGTTTCATATAATTCTGTTTGTTTCTGTTGTTATTAAAATACAACAAATTATTTAGAATAATAATAATACAACTTTAACTTTATTGTCACTGCTATATTTATTCAGTGTTGTTCAGTTCATTAAAGACTCAAATGCAAACATTTGCAAGTTAATCAAAACATTAATGTTGAAATTCTGCATCTTTTTCATGGCTGCCATATATCCATTCTGTCCAGCTCATTTCTTGTGTGTCACTTTGCCCAGGATTTTAATACCTGATATTTTGATTCAGACACCCAGTGATATAAAATTGGTGGCTTGACCTGATTTAATTTGGAGTGGCTAATTCCACAGCAGTACTCATCATGCCTGTGGCTCTTGGTAATTAGACCTTCAAGTATCCTTTTTTTCTCTCACTCTGCCTATGTCCCAAAGCGATAGCTATAAAAGGGGAAAACTGTACATTTTTTACATGTTTTTTCTGGTGTGATACTCTTACAGCTACACAGTCATGGCCAGGAGAATGTAGGAGTATGATGTAAGAGTGATTATTTATTTTTAAATTGCTAAGTGTATGTCATGTTTTGGCATTATACAAGGTTTTTGTGGCATTAAAGGAATTCTTAGTGTTCCGTTATTATTGAATTATCATGTCTGTCCCTGTAAGTGTGGCAGCATAATTGTTGTTCCTCTGCAGCTCTATGCTTTTATTGTTGAACAGGAATTCTTAATTGCCCAACTATGGTTGAATTTAGGCTTTTTTCTTGTTTTACTAACAATATTTTTCAGTTAATGGAATTGTTTGCATTTTAGGAATTGCAGACCTGTATTACCTGCATTACTGACTCAATTATTTAATTACAAATTAACATAGATAACTGTTTGATTGTATATGAAACAAAGTATAAGCGTGTGGCACAGGTGCTTGTATTATGGTATGGTATGCCTCTCTGAGAATAATGAACTAGTTTTTGGTATTCATGAAATGTGTATTGTACAGATATCATTTTGGGGAGATAGTCATGCTTATGAGATTGTGAGCACTGTTCAGGCAGACTGAAAGCACACTTGATTACCCTCCTCCTGCTTGATCAGAGTGAGTGATTATGGATTCTGATGCTATGCTTTCTGTATTTTTCTATTTCACTGGCTATAGTATCCCTGCTTATTATTATGCACCTCAGTTCACTTTATTTAATTTCACATCTTTTTGCACTGTAATAAGTTGTAGTTATTGTTTCAACAATCTCCATATATACAGGACTTTGTAGTTCAAGGTTTCGTGTCAGTATTTTATTTTCTTTATACATAGTGCAGCAGCTTTATACAGGCTTCTATCTATCTATCTAATAATTTTCTATAATGTTCTGTTTGCATGCATATGCATATTGTAACACGGGAATTAGAATATTTTTTCATGTTATCTAAAGAATACAGCAAACATAAAGAAATATTAAAGAAAAACTGTTTAAGAAATATATGTTAGGGGTTCCTTTGTTTGGTAAGATTTTGATATTAGTATTTTTTGGGAAGCATTATGGTAGCAGGGGTGGGCAGGGGTGGCTCACTTGTTAAGGTGTTGGGTTACTGAATAGAAGGTTGGGGATTCAAGCCCCAGCACCTCCATGCTGCCACTGTTGGGCCCCTGAGCAAGGCCCTTAACCCTCAACTTCTCAGTTGTATACATGAGATAAATGTAAGTACTCTGGATAAGGGTGTCTGTCAAATGCCATAAATGTAAATGTAATGTAAATGGTAGCACAGCTGTCTGTTTGTGTAAGAATTGAGACTCAGATGAAGAATGGATAAGGATCCATGTTTTAATATCCATAAAACAAATAAGTCCAATACCCACAATCCAATAAACAATTGCTAAAGCAATGCTATTAAACAGTCAGTTTTGTAAGTCATTCTCTGTGTAATGCCCCCCACTTCAGGCTGCACCTGAAGCTAAGATATCCATTCACCAAGGTCTGCCACTAAATGTGTGAGCAGGCTAGTCCAGATGTTCTTTATGAAAATCTCTGCTCAATGAGGAATCCAGAATGTCCTCTGCTGGGACCCATGACCATTCATCTGGACCATACCCCTCCCAGTCAATGGCATAACATAGACAGTGATCCTCAGGCCAGGAACTGAGCAGTCTCCAGATGATGTATGCTGTTCTACCCTACAGGTATCTGCCCCTGTCATGAGTAGATGAAGGATTCAGCAGGGAAATACAGAATTTAGAAACTATACATTTTGAACCTAGCTTTTCCAGTGGAAGTCTCAACTTGAGATCCCTGGTTGGGAGCCAGACCATCTGCCCGTCTCAAAGCTGTGGGCGCAGTTTATGTTGCTCATCAGCACAGAACGTTTCTTTCGTAATTGTCCCTTAGAGACAGATAAGGGTATCTCAGGTCTGTTCACATCTTCTTATCCACTCATCCACTGTGAGTATTTCTGAGGATTCTTCAGACCACAGAAAAAGAGGTGGTTCATACTCTAGCTCATTTAATTGGTGTAAGTCCTGTGGAAGAGTGTGTGAGTTAATTCTGGGCATACTTAGCCCATGGAAGGTATTTACTCCAGTTGTTCTGTATATGATGTTCTGATCGTATATTAAATACCTGATTGCAAATCCAATTTAGTTAAGCAATCTTTCATAAAAGGGTTTCCATGTTCAGTGGTTTCCAGGTCTTATGAAATTAATTAAATTTTGTTCTGTAAATTAATATGCATTTTCGATAACTGTGACAACACAGACACTGTCACAGCTGCCACTGTCAGGTAAATGGAAAAATTGCAATGGGTTGCTCAGTGGGTCACCTACTATACATTGTATGTACACATACTATACATACAAACCATGGACCATGTTTGATGGACCAGGAGATTGAAATACAAGATTCTATGCTTTGGGTACTTTATTGGAAGTTATTAATTCACAATTAATCCAATACGTTGTGGCATTATGGGGGGATAGTCATGGATATTTGAAGTATTTGTAGATTATGAGGAGATTTTGCTACCATTGTTATCAACATGTGCATTGTGTGGATCCTTTCATTACCTAATGGACCTCCATATAGACCATGTATGCTAAGAGAACACTATAATTGGACTTGAGGAATTCATAAAAGACTACCTATATCTTTGTCAAGAATGTTTCTGGCTAATAGTGAATTGAAAAAGGAAAATATTGCAATTATGAACACCATTCATGATATACACTATATACAATATATAATGGCCTGACTGTGGTTCATGTGCTGATGTGGTGGAGGTGGGAGGTCTAGAAGCTGGATGGCCAGGAGGTCTTTGTTTACAGGCTGTTGTAAAATATCCCTTTCCTCCACAGTAGAAACAGTGGACCTCGTTTGTCTGATAGCTTTGTGTATGTCCCAATTTCCTTGTTTTCCACATCATCTTTCTCTTGCTGTTGGGACAGTGGGGTGAAGATTGTACAGATGGCTAGTTGAATAAATTGGTGGTGAGAGCTGATGGTATTTCACTCTGTAGCACTTCTGTGAGTCCATGGCAGAACATGGTTTCTAGTGCAGTCTCATTCTATCCAATTCTTACAGCCAGTTCAATGTTTAAAGTTTAATAAATACTTATATAATACTTATATAATGTTGTGGATTGTCTTCCCCATTAATGCCTGATTAATTGCTCTCCTGCTTCCAGAGACTTGATGATAAACACCTCTCTTATATTGGAATAAACTGAGTATATGAGAGTTGGAGCACAGATTTTGTGTTTTACAAGTCTGTGACCCAATCACTCACCCTTCCAGCAAACAGAAAAAGAATTAGCATGATATTTTTAATGTCTACTATAAAGAGAGGGAGAACTTGAAAACATACTTTGCATTTACCTGGAGTATTCATTGTGTTTTTCTGGTTGTTGTCATTGTAAGCTCACTTCTAGGATCTCTCTCAGAGCTCATTCAGTAAATATGACTACCTGTACCAGTACCTGACCCTTAGAAGCAATTGTGTTCCAGAGCTTCCAGCCCTTGATGGGATTCATGGGTAGATCTGTAATAGTGGAGACTCAAAGTAAGAGGCTCCATATCAAGAAGTTTTAATATCCAATAAAAAGTCTTATAAACAGTGTCATTCAATAGGCAGTGTTCAAATTCCAGTAATAATAGCAGTCTAGGACAAAAGGCAAATCCAAATAAGCAATGTTGAATGATCAAGCACTGATCATATATAATACACACAAAACAGTGTAAATGGATCAGAGCTTATACAAACAGGAAGTGACCTGGAATTGAACGTAATCAGTAGATGTTGCTGTGGAACTCTGGAGAGTGCAACCTAACGTCCCCTAAAAGGGCTTTAGCTCGATGGTATTCTTAGTCCCTGACCTAGTGAAAAAGCATGAGAATATTTTTGATAGTTCCTACATAGCAGTAATGTCTGCTAATTGCAAATATACATGACCTTTGTTGGCATGACATGAGAAATGTCATCAAAATGTTTGTGTATGTCTGTGGGGCAGTGTTGAAGTTAGGGTTAGGCAAAGGTGTAGGCATGGTATTAACTATTAATAGTTATGTCAAATGAAGGTTCTTACAAGGATAGTACAACAAGTGATTGAGTGTGTGTGTGTGTCATCTGGATGCGGTCTGTTTTGCTGACTTAACATGCAGCCCCAGCACTCAGAGGCATAGTGTAATTTTCATAGATGTAATACCTCTTAGTAGTGTACTATGCTTTATGGCTTGGTGGTGATTTAATTTTTCATTGGGACACTGAACAAAGCCTGGAAGCACTTAAGTGTGCATTGGGGCAGAAAAACGAACCTCAACATTACTTCCCTTGTTTTTTCTTCATTCTCATGCTGATCCTGGTGTGCTGGTTTGTGATTTGGGTTTGTCTATCTCCTGTTATTGCCTCTGATGATGTCCTTTCTGCACCAGCAAGATCAGAGTGCCTGTGTGCAATTTTAATCAGCGTGGTGAGTGCGGAGAAGAGAGAGGGGGGCTCTGAGAGAGAAAGAGAGAGGGGTAAGGAATTGATTGTGGAAAAGAGAGAGAAGGAGCGAGAGAGGGGTGAGTGTGCGAGAAACAGGGAGACAGTAAAGGAAAGGGAGGGGGAGAGAACGTGTATATGCTGTGCAGCAGCACACAGCATCAGCCAGCATATGGCAGCCCTGCAGTGCGTGCAGACAAGACAGTGTCAATGAGAGAGACAGCAAGGAAGAGAGAAGAGAGGGAGCGATCACAAACGAAGGAACAAGGGAAGCACAATTGCAAGAACAGGATTAGGATGAGGGCACTTCCACAGCAAGGGATTGTTTACTGTAGCCGAGGAAGGACAGAGCTACCGGTGGGTTTCAGGAGGAGGAGTGTATCATCTGGATGTTTTGCTTTGTGAGCAGTGATTGCAGCTGCCATTGGGACTGTGCGCCACCTGAATTGGGGATGCAGCAAAGCCTGGTCCCCGGAGCAGCACCTTTAGGAACGACAGGCAAAGACAGATCTCAGGGGAAGAGAAGGAACCACCTGCAAGGTTTTCTAATGGGGATCTCTGTCTATCATTCAAGCTCACCTGCATTCTGCTGGATCATGGTTTGTCTCTGCCTGCTTTGATGATGTGCTCTGCTCTGGTATGCTAGACCACCGGAGTGCATGTCAGCCAAGAAGGACCAGTAGCATTTGGATTGCAGTGAAGAGAAAGCAGTCGTCATCGGGAGCTGGCTAATTTGGCAGTGCCTGTATATGCAACTCTGAAGGGATTCTTATTGATTGAGGAATTTTGAATCGAAGGGAAATGTGACATGGATCTCATCTTCAAAATGAGCAGACATGATGCAAATAGTATCCTGTCACTAGGCAGTTGGCATTGTAGTTCAACTACAACATTATCCCGTGATATTTAGAGCATTCCGTGTGATAGACATATAGATGGATAATAGCATGTAGGAAAATACACTAATACATTTTTTTTGGGATATTAAAAGTCCTCAGTCACAGAAAGACATTTTTTGTTTTACAGGCCACCAAATAGGTTTGGTTGAGACTTGCAATTTGTTTGCTTCTAAGATAAGAACATATGCATATCAGGGAGTTTGCTGCCTCTTTGTAGCTCACTGTGGGTGTGATGATCTTGCTGCAGAGCAAGGTTCCCTGAGCACATTCTGATCTTCCATTCACAACTCTTACCCTCTCCCCTTTAAGGCCAAATAATTTGAATCAAATAAAAGGGAGTGAACTACGTATGCATTGCCCCTGTACATTTCTTCACTTTAGAAGGACAATGCCAAATTATCTTTGGAAACTGGTCTTGCTTCCTTGAAGCCACACTTCAAAAAGGACTACCTATAGATCTCTACCTCCTCCGCCCTCCATCCAACAACAAGGGCTCCTTTTCATCTTTGTGTTTTGCGGGCCCCTGCTGTTGGTGGCCCCTCAACCAAGCCTGGATCGTGCCGTGCTGCTGCTGTTGTCCGTGGCTCTGCTGGCCGAAAATGATGTGGCAGTGCCATGTCTCGGCCTCTGAGTGCCGCTGCTACCGGCTGAATGGCTTCTCATTGCTCAAACGCCTCCCTCTCTCGGCAGATGCTGCAGGAAGCCGGGTGCTGGAGCAGTCAGTGGGGGAGTGGCTGGAACACGTGGGCTTTCCTCAGTATGAGAGTAAGCTGCTACAAAATGGATTTGATGACCTGCGCTTCATGGTGAGTCCCCAGTGACCATTCCACCAGGTCAAAGAATGAACTGAAAAGTCATTGATGTTGATCCTGGTGAATATTAGGCAGACTGTAAAACATTGCTCTACTGAATTTCCCTACAGATTACAATAGGTAAATGCCTGTGAAATAGTTAAACATTTAGACTAAATGAATAAATAAATGTGAAGGTTTTATATGAATGAATAATTACACATTTTAATAAAAGAAATCAAATAATTAAAGCTTAAAACAGAATTCCACTTCAGTGAATCTCCAAGCAGTTCAATACCTATAACAGATACATATTTGTTTCTCTATTATGCCTTTATGCCACACCAGTGTACATATTCATTCATTTAATTTAGTTTAACCCATTGGATTTGCAGGGTAGCAATGTAATGGAAGAAGGAGACCTTAGAGAAATTGGCATCACAGACCCAGGTCATAGGAAGAAAATTCTTCATGCAGCAAAGAGTCTACCAAAGGTACCAATTATATTATTACCTAAAGAAATGCAGTAATGTTTGCTAAATATTCAACATGCCATTCCTAAACTTAAGGGTTTGTATCGTTAGGTGAAAGCTCTGGGTTGTGATGGCAGTACCTCGCTGGCGTCCTGGCTGGACAATCTAGGACTTGGGGAGTATCTCCATAACTTTCTATCCAGTGGCTATCGCACACTTGAGTGTGTGAAGAATCTGTGGGAGCTGGAGATTGTCAATGTAACAGTGGCTCACATTTCCCACTAACTCTGTTGTACCTTTCACATTCTTTACTATATATAAAATCATGTGTTTGATACATTTTCCACTGATATCTGTCTGTCTGTTATAGAGGCACTTTTTGTGTTGGCTTATGTGACATATTTTGCATTTGTTTGAATTGATCTGAGTAACATTGTTCATCCAGGCCTGATATAGTGCATGTCCTGCATTTTGTAGGTGTTAAAAATTGGCCCACTTGGCCACAGGAAGAGAATAATTGCTTCCATTGCAGAGCGGCCCTACGAGGAAGCACCTTCAAAGTCCAACCACTTCTCCCAGTTTGAGGTGACTAACATGCTGTTATTGGATATTTGGATATTCATATCTAGATGGTCTTTTCAAGTCTGAGACCCTTGGTGAAACAATATAATACTCTCAGCAATAAGTCCTGAAAACTGGATATGTAATTGTTACCATACTGCTTTTGCTACATACATTCAATTAATAATAACCAAAAAGAAATACACAAAAATTGCAGGTTAGTTAGTTAGGTCGTTAGGTGAAAAAATGAAACAAATTAACAGACAAATTAAGTCAGATCTTTTTCCTACTTTAATGATCTAGCAATCAACAAAATTCTCAATAATGAAAGCATTTCAAAGCCATGAAAATGGAATCTCCTTGAAATCTAGAGCATTTTTTTGCAAGGAAGAGTGGAATAAAATTGCCATATCAATATGCTAGACTTTTCTCCAAAATACTGTGTGCTGCATTTCAAGCAAAAGGTGTTTTAATCACGTCATTGCATGTGTTCCTTTTCTTTTTTTCCCTACAATGTTTCTGGAAAAACGTATATACCAGATGAAAGATTAAAAAAAAGATCTGATATGATTTTTATGATTTTTACAGTTTAGATCCAACTTTTTTTATATCCAATGTAGGTGCATTTTGTTGACATATAATTATGGAACATAGTACATCTGTTTCTACTTTTGCCAGCTCTCTTCTAGCTCATTCATCAACAGAAAAATACAACCAACAATAGGGTCAGTGTACCTGATAAAGTGATGTATATTTGGTCTGTGTGTTTCTGCGTGTAGATTCAAGACCTCTTATCTCAGAACCCAGCGCCTCTTGGTTACATGGACCCTTATACAAGTCGCTCCATGGACACACTACTGCCATTGGGGGATTATGGAAGGAGAGGCAGAAGGCTGGATCAGGAGTGTGGTGTTTCTCTCCGCTCCTGTAGCGAGAGGCCTCGATCCCACGTGAGTTTTCTTAATGGTGTTACAAGGTTGCATAAAAATCTTGCTTTTTGTTCCCAGTGTGGATGTGCTCCACTTAGAGAGGGAAAATGTTTCTTTTGTCTAATAGTGATATTTTGTGCCAAATTCTTTTCTTCTGATTCATTTTTCTACTTGATTTTATTATCCCTTAAGTAGACAACAATGTCTGTGATTACTGTAGAATCTGTACAATCTTTTTACAATGAAATGTGTTGTTCTGGGCATCATGGTGGTGCAGCAGGTAGCACTGCCACATCACAGCTTCAGGATCTCCTATTCAGTCCTGAGTATCCTGTGGAGAAAAGGGTTTAACACAATGCCATTATCTGTATCATTCCCTGCATTTGATTTGTGCTCCAAATATTTGTATCTCTGTCTGTATTCAGATTCAAAGTGTGCATGGCCTACACCACACCACACCTTTATTAATGAGATAATGAGAGAACTTCAGCTACTTCCTTTGAGTACATAATTGGTCTCAACCAGTCTCAGTGGCTGAGTAAGCTAGGGAGCTGATTTCTTTACCTAATCAGGGAACTTCTGTTTATAATTGCAACAATAG
>JAOTRJ010000019.1:7369104-7384913 GCA_028564905.1 Leptodoras praelongus
TTTAGTAGCCTCCTGCATAAGTCCCATGCACTCTTGATGGAAATTATGATAGGCTGGTCACTCCTGGTCGATTTCAGTGACTGTGTTCAGCATCTGTATTCTTATCTCTTTAGGACATGGCATCATGTGCTGCTTTTTGAGACCTTCTAGTCTGCTTCACATTGCCAGGTAAGGCTATTTAAGTGATGTTTAAATTCAACAGGTTGGACAGTAATCATGTCTGGGTGTGGCTAGTAAAATCTGAACCCAATAGTCAGTTGAATTTTGTGAACTGTTTGATTTGGTAGCTAAGGGGGCAATTACTTTTGAATATGTTTTTGGAAAAGGCTTTGAATATATTTTGAACTTCAGTAAATGGAATAATAATTAACAGCTGCATTTTGTGTTTACTAATGTTGTCTTTATCGTATGCTAAAATTAGTTGATGATCCGAAACATTTAAGTGTGAACAATTAGCAAAAATAGAAGAAATTGGGAAGGGTAAGGTACAGGGTATTACAGAAAAGAGAGAATGTGTTTCTTTTTCCTAAATTATATTGTTATATACCCTTTTATTTTGAACATTTTCAGTGTACTCAATTAAGTTCTTAAATCAGAACTAAAGAAGTTAAATGAGGGTTTGCTTGCTGACCAATTTACCTAGTGACTGAAACATCTTCCTAGTAAAATAAAGAGAATAATAATGAAAGGGTCTTTATTGTCATTGTCATTATAAAGATATAATGGGCTTAACATTCATGGTAGTAATCTGAGAATTTAAAACTCTATTAACGTAAATAAAAGGCAGTTAGAATATGTGTGCCTATGTGTGCTTCTCAGACTAGTGGGCACAGACAGATCACAAACCTCTGATGCAGGGCAGCAAGCATGTGGCAAAGGGTATCCCTGCCCCAATGGGTCTCTATTAGTGCTTGATGCAGTTCCCATTGTTGACCACTAGGTGTAGTAGTACTCTATGGAAGGCATTTATGACTGTTATTTACAGATATGGTTCTACAGATGGGTGAATTGTGTTTGTTGTGCACGAAACATGCTTGAATCTGAAAATGTGTTCAGTTTTTCTTATAGTTTTAAAGAACACCCATGAGGATTGACAAATGTGCAAAAAAAAAAACAAAAAAAAACATGATCGTGTGTGTTTGCAATTCAGTGTGTGTGAAATGTGTTTGCGTTCACGTTTTGTTATACTAATGCAATACAATGTAGCTCATTAGATTTCCTACAAAATTTTAAATGACAGATTGAACCAAATGCCATTTCAAATTATACAAGAAAATAAATCCTGTCTCCTGTATGATTGCAGTGAAAAAAAGGGTTCTTAGATTGTAATGTGTCTGTGCTGGGTTACTGCTGCTGTGTGCGTTTTATGCCTATTTTATCTTATCTCCACCACATCATTTGGATGATGCATGCATAAAATGCAATTACATCTCTTTTATATATAGTCATCCTCCTATTGGTCATCATTTTACTTCCTCCACTGGCTAACATGACTGATCTGTACTGACATATCTTAACCACTAGAAGGCACTTATGAGCAAATGTAGGTATTATTTAAAAAAAAAAGAGCACAGGCTGGTTCACTGTTTCTGGTTTTGATTCTCTCTTCTCTCAGTTGGCTTCCTCTGTGTTCATGCACACTGTAAATTTTTATAGTCAAAACATCAATGTGTTCTGCTGTCACTCTTAACATGTATCCTGCTGCCTCTTCGCTAATTCCGCGATCTATCCGCGATCAGAGCGTAAATGGCAAGGACCAGACTTGCCGTAGTTGGAAATAGCTACCTAGTAAACAGAAAAAAGGAACTGCAACATAATCAGCACAGCAAGACACAGTGACACAAAGCATAGCCACTCCGAATACAGAAGCACAACAAGACTATAACTGTATCACTGAATGGTTGAGGAGAACTTTAATTATGTGAAATGCTAGGAGTAAGACACCTACAGTCTTAACACACATTATATTCAACATTTATTTAAAAGAAAATGGACTGGAAAAAAGGAAAGTGATTACATACCATAGTGTATACTATACATATAGTATAGATCAATGTATTTTAATAGGGTGGAGGTAAAGTTTGACGTTGAAATATGGATAAGTAGATTACCGCATTTCATGGCTGTTATGTAGAAATGGGGGGACCACCTCCTGCCCTGTCTCCTCATGTTGTTGTGTCTCACAAGGAAGGCAATAGACTGTATAGTTATCACCTCAATAGGATGTGATGTTTCCCACAAACTATACAACCTACTACCTCATCTTGTGGAAACACATTGCCAGATGTATAGAGCTTTAGGAGTGTTCTATGCAGAATTTTAACACACACCATATATATGGAGAATAAATGACAATGAAACCAACTTCAACATAATTAATGTATCCATGTGTAGGTGTTGAATCACCACGATGTCCAGTCAGTCACGAGCAGGAGGTTGATCAGACTGTCTCCTTAGGAAAGACAGTAGATTGTATAGTTATCTCAGAGGGAGGATTAATACCCCACAACTATTCAATCTACTACCTCAGCCTTAAGGACAGTAGCTTTCACACCAAAGCTGCATTTGCAACAAAAGTTTAGACAAAGACAGTTACACATATAGAACATATATACAAGTCATCATTGACAAATTTGATCAATGATAAGGCCCACTGCATAAAAAGAAATCGCAGAATAGTACATTTAAATCTATGTATTTCTTGAATTTTTGTTTGCTGGTTCCAATACACAAAAGATTTATCCCGTACTATCCATACTTTATGCAGCTTGGAAGCCGGTAAAAGTAGGACTATGAACTTCATTTACTAAATTGAATGAATTTTCCTGTGATGTATTTAATCAGTACATTTTTACAGATGTTATTTCAATGTTTGGAAAATATATCATTTAAAAGTAAGGGTTACTGTTTGGAGAGTTTACATTGCAAAATCCTGAACAAATATCTGAAATGTTGAAATCTTTAAAATACAGATTTGATATAAATTAGGCTGTAGGTGAAGGATCTGGAATTGCTGGGGAAAAGCAGCGATCACACTCATTTAGCATTTAGACACAGTCATCTCTCACACTCGCATCCATGAAGTGAAGAATGAAGTGGCATGTAGAATAGAGTTCAAAACAGAAGGTACAAGACATAATGACTTCTTTCTACTGAAATAGCTAAATTCCTATTAAACAGTTAACTTTGGCTGTAAGATTGTAACTGTTACCAGTAAGTTAATGTTATTATCGCATAACTAGCTGGAAAGTTACTGAAATAGTTGTTCTGGGCATATAATAAGCATTAGGTTTAACAACGCTGTAGAAAATTTTATATTTGAAAACAATATTACAAATTTTGCAAACTATTTGAAATAATTAATTTACATAAAATAAAAAAATAAAAAATTGCTTCAAAAATGTTTATTTCAATGTATTTCACTACATTATGTCCCCCACACACACCATCATTTTATCCTATAAATTCGAAAGCTTTCCTAAGCATGTGAAATGTAAATATTGACACCCCATCCCTCAAATGTAAAGGTTTAATGGAACTTCTGTCCATAGAACCATGTATACATCTTTTTCCTAACAGAAATGCAATAGACATGAGTTAAGTACTACAGTATTACAAATAATAAAACGAAGATGAACTTATTAAAACAAAGCCTTAGAACTGCATTCAAATCACTGGTGTTAGCAAGTTAGGACGTTTACTGAAGTAAATGTTCACTGTGCGACTGCAGGATTCTGTGCATGGAACATTTATTTCTGTGTTTTCTTGGCTTGGGTTAGTAAATATAATGTGTGGATGTTTGTTCTGCTATGCTCGGTGGCACCTTCACAATGTTTAACTTAATTTTAATAAAGTCAAGAGTATGTGCTGCTGGAGAATGAATGAAACATTATAACCATGAAATGTAGCAAAGTACTGCTGCAGTACCTAGACTGAAAAATGTAGCATAATTATTGTAATAAAGTAATATTGTATTGTATTGTATTCTGCTTTATTTTAGCTGTTTGCACCACATAACTGGAAAGCCAGGCCCAAAATGGTTAGGATCTTAATAAGATATATCATAGCACTCTTTGGCTTGAAGTCAGGTAATGACTAAAGTGTGATCATACATCTAAATGGCATTCCTGGTAAGACAGGTAATCATTATCCAGTGTACTTGAGGTGTATTATCCAGGATTTCTTTTTCCTGTCTGTACTTTTGGTTTGGTTTAAGAAATCCTGGTCTATGTTCAAAACTCCTGGCTGAAATCTCATTAATCATCTATGATCTTTCCTTGGGTCAGGTCAGGTCAAGTCATTCCCTTTATCTAAACTCACAAACAGCGATCAGTAGTTGGGTAAGAATCCGAGAAAAATTCACTTCATTATCCAGCTCATTTTGCTCCTTTTTTTGAATGAACAACAAAATAATCAGTCAGCATAACACAGCCCAGATGGAATGCACGATAAGTTTGTATAAACCTTGTCCATAACCCTGGCATTCCATGGTTGGCATGTAGCAGAAGTAATCTGTGCCAGGAAATAGTGGTCATTTTCTGTAAAACTTGGCCCTTACAAACCTGCAATAAACTGTTGTTTAACAAACGGTGGGACACAAAATATCCTGTATTGATAGTTAGTAGTCAGCATAGAGGAAGTTAAAAAAGGACTCAGACAAAATGGCTGTTCTGCTGCCATTTTAGATAGCTTGGCTCTAATGAGAGAACCTCTAATACCTGCCCAAGTGTCTGTGCAATCCAAACGTTCTGCACAGCTTACAATATATTTGCCATTTGCAATTAAAAACTATATCAAAAAGTCTTTAGTTATCTGATCATTTGCTATTATTTTGAATAAACCCCACATCTCATATTAACTCAGTGTCTGCAGTGGCAGCTGAGGCAGTGAGACAATGCCAAGCTCTGGCATGAAGCTGTGCCCAAAGAAGGTGGCAGACAAGGGTCATGGGAGCAGTCCAAACAATTGACTGGCATGCAAGCAGGGGTAGGGCAGTTGCCCTGTCACTTTGCATAAATTAGCATGTGAACCAGAGACAGTGAAAAGCACCATGGTAGCTCATTAACATGCAAAATTCTTCTTTGGCCTAATTAATGGGGGCAGTGATTGAAATGTTTTGGCATGGCATTTGGCGCAGGAAAAGGCGGCTCTCTACTCGATAGGGTGGAAAGAACAGCATTAGTGCTGGGGGTGGTGTTCAAAGAGGACAAATAGAAGCCTCTTAATTGAGATGTTGAACCAGTTCTATGTTGAATGGTATCAAGTCTGCAAAATAACATGCAAATTTCAAAATCATTTTGAAAACTGCTTTAACTGCTGTCAGAGAAGAATGCAGATAACGCTGCTTCAGAATGCAGATTTAAAATAAGTCGGCAGGAACTGGAAACTTGAGCAATCGCCATTTAAGAAGCAGTTTTAGGTCTTAACTGTAATAATACAGGCAGTGATGTCACAGCTCACCTGATTGCCTTCTTAAGGATTATAATGCATATGATGCAAATCTTTCCAGATTTCTTAAAAATGTATTTTCTTTCAAATCATTGGTTGTTTAACTTATATTGACTTATATTTTGCATGTTTTTATATTTCTTCACCAAAGAATATATATTTTTTTATAATTCATGTCTCGCTGAAGCCCATGGGTCACTGCAGACAGTCCTGCTTGTAAGCTTTAGTGAGAGAAAAGACATGCTAGCTCTAAAATATTTTCCTGAACAAACAATTTAAATTATATTCAAATGGATATTTAATGTGTCATTTATTTGACTCTGAAATCTTTTGCACCCATTCTAATGCAGATTTAAAAAAAAAGATGTCAGATGTTATTATTTGGGAGCTTTGTACTATGCAAACAAATAGTTCAGGGTTTTTGTTTCTGTAGCATTTTCGACATGCTTTGAATTGAAAGCGTTTTGTTTCACCTTTGACATTTTACTAAGGGAAAGTGATAAACAAACAGGTTTTTACAACAGCCCATCAGAAAACTGTTCATATTCAATACACAAAGTGCCTCACCTTTAAAAAAGATTTGCTGTGGTAAAATCAGTATGGAAGCTGATTTAGTAATCTATTAATATGCGTCTGAATAAACATATTAATCGACCATATTAACTGGTGATTTTCAGGTGTAGTCCATTTATTGTTTTTGCCCCTTTACAATGCAGTAATATTCCATGGGTTAATTTTTGTTAGTCTTTCTATCATTCGGCAGCAACAGGGAAACCGCCTTGCACACAAAAATAGCATCTCTAAACAGGAAGTCAGCCTGTTGCCGACTTAGTTTGACTCTGTGCTGTGTGCATGGAGGTCTCCAAGTTCAGCTCTTATCACTCTGATAGTGGCTCAGCAAACAAAAGCTGCTATCAAGCCTAGTTTCTTCTTTTGCTTTAGTAAAACAGCTCGTTTGGCACATGGACAAAAGCTGTAAAATAAGTTTCGTCAGTGTTACCCTTTGGTGTCAGATTAGATGCCAAAACCTTCATAGAAGTCATATTCTAGTCTTTGAGTACTGAAGCAGACACACAAGTATTTCTCGGCACATTGTAATGAACTTGTCTCAAATCATACTGGAACAATTACCAACACCTATAAACGTTTCACTTAGACACATCACAAATAGATATTCAGTGTTTAGAAATCTTTCCAAACGGGCAAAAAAAAGTGTGTATAATTCAGTGTGCTTTTAATCAAACTCCATAGCTGAAATGTGTTTCCTGATAAAGGAAGTGTGACTTTATTCCTGGTTACCACACCACTAATAGTCAAAGAGAGAGGCAGAAAGAATGAGGGAGGGGGGAGGAGGGGACACAAAAATAGCAGGAAGTAGAGATGGCAGGCCTGAAAGAAAATATCATGAAGTAGCACGACAAGTTCATCTGAGGATAGCAGAGGGGAGGGGAAATCCTTCTCATTTTCTGCCTGTCACCCCGCCCTTTATCTCTCTCCATCGCCATTTTTTGGACAACATTAAACATCCATGTTTTCCTCTGCTTTGTGAAAGCATAGTAATGGTTGGAAGACTAAACCATTTTATGCATAAAGTAGTTATTCCTGTTATGTGCTATACAGATTGTAGGCTGCTCGTAATCAGTATATTGGCACAAGTACTAAACTGCCACTTGTTCACACAAACCCTGCACTAAAAATATGCATTACAAAAAAATTCAGCAGATGTATATGGATTAAAAAAAAGCCTATGAATGAAATAGATGTGAATTTAAAGGATATGCATACATAACAAAATATTGTTTTCTCTGTATCCCTCAAATGATAAACTCGACATTTTTGTATACATGTAATGCATGATTGGTGAGATCGAAAAAAACCCAACTGTTTACATATCAAACATCGGAAAGCATCGTACTTCCAGCTACACATCAATATAAATCAAATTACTTTGTGGTCTCTTCCTTTTTCATGTTTCTTTCTGTTATAGATCTGTTTGGCAGAGCTAATTCCTCTCTTTGCTCTTCAGTTCTATAATACTAGTTAAATATCAGCCCAAGAACAGAGATTACCTTAACAGCCCTTAGCCCCAAGAGAAGCAGACAATGTTATCTTTATGTTTATTCTGTCAACTTGGTTGTTTAGAAGTCAAAAGCCACTTACCGTTCTGCAGTGCAATTTATTAGACTACGCATGAAACGAGTTTTGTTGCTTTCACAATAAACCGTATATGTTCCTTTACCTCATTTTGTGTCCGCCATCATAAAAACAAGTATGAAATGTATGAAATGACTGAGCTCACACTTGCTGTGAATGCACGAATGCAGACAAAGTTGCAGTCAGCATCAGACGGTGCAATGTCTTCACTTCTTGAATTTCTTTTAACACTATGGCATGTTACTAGAGAATAAAGTCTTAAACCATGCCATAATGGTGGATATGGTAGTAATGGCGACGGAGGGAAGGCAGACACGTGTGCAGGCGGACAATGAGGACGAAAGGAAGCGAGAACGAGCGCAAAAAGGAGAAAAATGGAACATTTGTGAGTAAGCAGAAAGTTAAATGTTAGGAAAGCAGTATACAAACTGAAGGAAACGTGGGAAATACCTGAGTATGAATTCTGCGGGATGGCACAGCGACTCGGGCCAAGGGCTGAGGAGCATGATGGGCGGGTGGGTAGGCAGGGAAGGAGGAGGTAGAAGAAGCAGGAGATGAGAGATTATTTCTGTGGCTTGATAATTCGCTGGCGAAAGAGGACAGAGAAAAAGAAGAAAACGAGAGAAACTAACCGAGCCCGCAGTAACACTCCGCAGCCATGCCCTCCTATCTCCCTGCCCACTATGACCATGATGCCAAGAAACTAATGGGAAAGAGACAGCATGAGGTCACAGCAATGTGAAAAGGGAAAAAATAATTTGGGGGTTGTAATTCTTTTGGAACCAAAATCCTAACTTTTGGGTAAGGCTAAGCAACTGCATTTATGTCTTTGCAAGAGTTGCCAGGCGAAGTAGGGTTCCCTTCAGTGTTTCATCTCGAACGCTACGCGGCGTTCGCCTGCCAGGGCCCTGAGGCATGGAGGGAGAATGGATTCCCTCCAAAATCAGCAAAACAACATATCTTGACACATCCCACCATGAGCACTTTATGACCAATGACAGTTGCCAAGAAAGGAAAAAAAAAAAAGGAGCACATGTTTGTTGTGAAAACAAAACTATGAACAGAATCATATTCAGAATACTTACACAAGCTTTGGCTTCTGTACTAGGAGCAGGTTCGGATAAGAGATAATGCCAGTGCTTTAAGCTACCATTAGAATCAAGAACTATGATTTCTCCCAGAGAGAAGGAGTGCGGTGAAGTCTTTTGTCAGCATTTGGCATTCATCCCAGGTAGTACATGCCTCTCTGTTCCCCTTCTACAGAAGTCATTGCAGCGTCTTTAGCTGTCCTGGTGTTGCCTGTGCGTTTTGTGTGAATTTCCCTATTACGTCCGCGCCCTCTTAGACATAACGGTAAAATTTTCTATTGGTTATCACACCTGCAGCAAGACAGGCTCTGTGGAAAGAAACCTGTAGAAAGAAATCTTTTTTGAAAGAAAAAAAAAGTAGTTGGAAAAAGTTAGAAAATAATCCAAATGAGCAACTTTTATGGGCGGAAGAGAATCTGCCAGTCTTCCGTCCTGGATGTTTGGCCTCTTTTTAGCTAGAACACTAATAAACTGAGTTTGTAGAATGTTAAAAACGTGAGATTTTTTGAAGTACATTAAAAGCAGAGTAAAAGCAGGAGTATTCTGTTCCTGTGATGAATCCTGCGAAAAGAGAAGTGTCACCAAAATAATCCAGTGTGACTGCCAAATAGGTGTATTTTGCCCTCTTCCTGAGACAAAGGTGTTGCGAGAGACAAATAAAAAGAGTGTTTCCCAGCCAAGTTCTGTGCTTGCCGTCCCTCGTTCTCATCTCAGGCACTGTCTAGGACAGCTCACTGTGTGATGTCACGGTCCCCTTCGTTCGCTTTTGTTGTATGTTCATTTATTTTGCTCTCCCCACTGTACTCCTCAGCTCCTCCCCTCTGCAGCCAACACGTATACACTCTACCCCCTTTGCAAAAAAAAAAAAAAAAAAAATACTGGAGAAAAGCCTTTCCAGAATTAACAGTAGTCCACTCCAACAGTCTGTTATGGTTAAAAGAAACGAGGACAGCAGCAGTAGCAAAATGAGAGAGAGAGAGAGAGAGAGAGAGAGAGAGAGAGACTGGCTTCACAAATCTCTCACTATGTCTTTGCCTTCCTGCCTTTGCAAGCAGGGAGCTTGTAAAAGTTTCAGCTGTGCCGGCTTAGGGCCAGCCCCTGTTGGCAGCGTTTCAAGAAGGGCGCTGACTGTTTCTAAAGCACCCAGAGATTGTCAGAGTAGGGGTGAACCTATTGGGGGGTCAAGGGGTTCCCATCAATGCACACGGGTATCTGGCGAGGGAATGGGGGCATATGTGCCAGCTGTAACTACTCCAGGGGTTGAAGCAAAGAGAAAAAGAAAGCAGCCAAGACGCTCCTATGCAAAATTCCTTCTTGTGACAGATGAAGCTGCAGTATAAAGCAATTACACTTTTTGTGAAGTTTGGATTGTTGTTTTCCGAACAATGTTTGGATAATCTAAAGTCTTAGCACTGTACACGGGCAATCATTGTTTATGATGGGTATTGGACCTATATGGCACATGTAGTTTGATTGTGCAGAGTTATCTACTAGGGTAAAAATCAGTTTTAAAATGTGCGTCATTCTAGAACAAGTAAAAGCACTATGTTATCTGTTGTAACATTGTCAACTGTCTGCCCTGGGAGAGGCCACCTGTTGCTTGTTTGCACAGCCGTGTGGTTGGCAGGTGTCAACTCAGGACACTGTCCTCCTCTCACCATGATTGCAGCAATACACACACACACGCACACACACACTTACTTCTGCAACCGCACATGCAAAGCATGTAAAAGGTGTCACAACACTTCTAACGCACACACAGACATGTACTGCAAGCATAATGGTATTTCTCTCTCTCTCTCTCTCTCACATATATATGCTATGATCATATATATATGCTATGATCATATATAGAAACTGAAGTAGATTCTCTCATATCTCATATTTAGCTTTGCATAAGCCAGACTGTTTGACAAGAAGTGACTCAAGACAAGGCAGGGTCAGTGGTTAAGGTGTTGGGTTACTGAATAGAAGGTTGGGTTCAAGCCCTAGCACCACCAATCTGCTAATGCTGGGCCCTTCAGCAAGGCCCTTAACCCCCAACTGCAGTTGTATAAATGATAAATGTAAGTCACTCTGGATAAGGGTGTCTGCCAAACACCATAAATGTAAATGTAAGTGACAAAAGATGCCATACTTCATGGCCTACATTCAGTCTGACCTTTCAGGCAAACCACACATGAATTCTTCACTCCATTGGATATACAGCACAATTAGCTACATACAATATTTCACTGTACCTATTAGTTACTTTTATTATTCATTTGGAAGGTTAATGAAGTTGTGCATTCAGAGCTTTACTAAACTCACAGGAACCATATCTATGGCTTTATAATTCTCTGCATGCCTCACCTGTAAACTCATCTAAGCAGACGCATGATGGACTAATATTCCTGCCTTCTGCTGTGTCGCCTCCACAAACAGCTCTTACTGCCTTAATGACATTTAATGACTGGATTTTTGGAGGTTTGAAAAGGGCAAGAGGAACAATCTGGACATGTTCTAATGTCCCCTCCCCACTCCCACATCATTGAAAGCCATGGTTCCTGCTGGGACTAAAAGCCTGGAGGGCGCAAGATCTTTTACTCTGATGCCATTTTCTCACGGTCTGAGAAACATCACTGTTTCAGAGCATCATCTATGTCACATTCAAATGAAATACCTACGAAAGAAATACCTATTGGCCATTTCAGGACAAACCAAGGAATTTTTTGTAACATAGCTCAACAGAAATGTTAAATACATAATTACACAATTTATCGCTCTTTTCTCTTTAGTAGTCTCTTTTATAATCCTATGAAAATATCAATCTGAAAATTATGATAACAGTCCAGAATTATTGATCAATAAATGCACAAGTCTGGTCATCGGATATGTGAGCAACCTGTGAGCTCATGTGGAATACCACTAGAAGGAAGGTGCTGTTGACTCCATTAGGCACAGTAATGAATGTCCATGTTACTTAAGGGAGGCAGTTTATAGCAGCTCTCAGAGCACAAGATGTAAGACATTTACATTTAGCATAGGATCACTGGGCATGATATAGGAATACACCCTGATTGGGATGTTAGTCCATCACAGGGTACTATGCACATGAGCCTGTCTATCTACTGCCATCTTGTTGGGAGGTGGAAAGAAAATTCAAGAACCTAGAGGAAATCCACAAAGTCGCACTACACAGATAGTAACCTGATCTGAGGAGTGACCCCAGAACCCACAAGCTTTGAAACATCAATGGTACCCTCTGAACCAGCATGCTGCCCCTACAATACATTATATTGCCAAAAGTATTCACTCATCTGCCTTTGCACCCATATGAACTTGAGTGACATCCCATTCTTAATCCATAGGGTTTAATATGATGTCGGCCCACCCTTTGCAGCTATAACAGCCTTAACTTTTCTGGGATGGCTATCCACAAGGTTTAGGAGTGTGTTTATGGGAATTTTTTGACCATTCTTCCAGAAGGGCATTTGTGAGGTCAGACACTGATGTTGGGAGCAAGAAATTGTCCAGAATCTCTTGGTGTGCTGAAGCATTAAGAGTTCCTTTCACAAGAGGCCGAGCCCAACTCCTGAAAAACAACCCCACACCATAATCCCGCCTCCACCAAACTTTACACTCGGCACAATGCAGTCAGATAATTACTATTCTCCTGGAAACCACCAAACCCAGACTCCTCCATCAGACTGTCAGATGGAGAAGTGTGATTCGTCACTCCAAAGAACACGTCTCCACTGCTCTATAGTCCAGTGGCGGCATGCTTTACACCACTGCATCCGATGCTTTGCATTGCACTTGGTGATGTAAGGCTTGGATGCAGCTGCTCGGCCATGGAAACCCATTCCATGAAGCTCTCTACGCACTGTTCTTGAGCTAATCTGAAGGCCACATGAAGTTTGGAGGTCTTTAGAGATTGACTCTGCAGAAAGTTGGTGACCTCTGCACACTATGCGCCTCAGCATCCACTGACCCCGCTCTGTCATTTTACGTGGCCTACCACTTTGTGGCTGAGCTGCTGTCGTTCCCAATCACTTCCACTTTGTTACAATACCACTGACAGTTGACTGTGGAATAATTAGTAGTGAGGAAATTTCACAACTGGAGTTGTTGCACAGGTGGCATTCACTGAGCTCCTGAGAGCGACCCATTCTTTCACAAATGTTTGTAGAAGCAGTCTGCATCAATGGGTGCTTGATTTTATAAACCTGTGGCCATGGAAGTGATTGGAACACCTGAATTCAGTGACTTGGATGGGTGAGTGGATACTTTTGGCAATATAGTGTATATTCCAGAAATGTCTGAGGATCAGTCTAAATGTTTCTGTATGCAATTCAGATTAAATTTCTGCACAGGAACCAACTTGGTTAAGTGATTCCTACTTTCAAAATCATTAAGTGATAAAGGAATTTATGGATACATTTTATTCTTTACTCAGTTTTATTGGAACATCCCATGGTACACATAGTGCTTCCTTTGAATGACACAGCACTACAGTATCTAGTAGGGCAAAGGCTTGCTTACGCCTTGCTTCAGTCTTCGGGAGGCCAGTGACTAAGTCATTTCACAATGTTGCATGCAGAGCAATGCAATATTCTCAAAGGGAAGTTAAATGAAGGTGCATTATAGAATAACCATTATTCTGAGCGTAAAAATAATAATGAACATGGAAACATCGTTCAGGAAATGTGGTCATAGTTCTTTAACAAACAGTATAAAGAAGTAACTTATACTGACTGAGTATCTTTCTATAACACCATGACACATATTACAGAGATGTAAGTTGTTTAGTTAGTGTTTAGGGTAACATAAAGGAGTTAGGTGAACTCAATCGACATTGTATTTCGCCTAATGTTTTTTTTTTTTTTATTTGAATTTTTAACTCCAGAAAGTATAGTATAGCACAGTTCTAACTATAAATGTGGCCTTGCTTTCTAATCCAGGTTATGGCACATAGCCCCAAGCATGTGGTCGTGTCTTGTGGTTTCCGTCAAAGAGCAGCAGTGCTTAGGCAATTATGCTTGCCTTGAAAGCGTTTCTTACCATTTCTTTAAAATGAACAAAAGCAAGATTCATGTGAAGGTTTCATGGCCTTATGTAATTGCCTGGATCATATACATAGTTTTCTTTGTCTTTCCCCAATAGCTGCAACAATAGCAAGATTATCATGCAGAAACTTCCCTGAAGTGCTATCACATGATCACTGGCAGTGTCATTTAAGGTGAGCAGTAACTGACACAACCGGTTGAGTTAACCTTTAATTTTCCTGTTTCTATTTATGACAGCCTTGCCTATCAGAATACAGAGAGAATGTACTCCGAAGAGAATTTGGTTTAGTGTTACATCAAAGAAAGCCAATGAACAGTGACACTATTACCATGGAATATTATATATCTATAGGTTTTGTTGGTGTTGTTTGTTTGTTTTGCTTGCCCACTTAAAGAAATAGTAAATAAATCAATGTATAGTTTAAGAATATATTCATTCTTTTGTACCTTAATATAATATTTTCATCATATTTAATAACTTTGTGATAGTATTACCAAAATAACAGTAGGTAATGGTAACAGGGTTAACAACTGTATTGTGATTTATGACACTTAACTACATTCAGAACCAGAAAGAAAAAAGCATAGTCCATAAATGGATAATTGAATTGAATAACTATTCAACTTGATTTTATTTTAATAGTATAGCGCTTTTAACAACAGTCATTTCCACAAAACTGAGAACTGTTGATTTAGATCCCTAATAAGAATTCCAGAGGTGACAGTGGCAAGGACAAAATATTCTCTTAGACAACATGGCGAAGGAACCTTCAGAAGAACCAGACTCAGCCTTGACCATATTGATCAGAGTGGTCAGAGAAGAATGACCCGAGCAATTCAAGCCAACAGGAAGGCTGTTAACTCAAATAACCATGCTTTACAACTGTGGTGAGCAGAAATGCATCTCAGATTGCACAACACATCGAACCCTGAGGCAGATGAGCTACTACACTGGAAAACCACATTGGGTTTTTATTCTGTCATGTAAGAACAGGAATCTGAGGTTACAATTAGCATTGGCTCAACAAAACAGGATAGTTCAAGATTGGGAAAAGGGGGATTTTTTTATTTTTTCAAGTTTCTTATAAAACTGCACAACAGTGTACCTAAGACAACTGATACATGGCAACTCGGGTAACGATCACACTAAATATTGATATGATTGTTTAAATACTATTTCTTCTGATTTGTTAGAATTTATTTGATATATTGATATTTGCATTTGATTATATTGAAAGCAATTTTATTTTGATATACTATACTTTTACGGCTTTTCTTGACCTTTGCACAGTACTGTATATCTACGACAGGATATATCTGATAAACCTTTCTTTCATGCAGATGCCTGTGTTCTGTGTCACTGGCAGTTCAAGCTTTGTACCTCAATAATTGCATTTACCGTTGACTGTCAGCAAATATTATGAAACACATATGCCTCAGTCACGTAAAAAAATATTTTTAGTTGTCACATGCCCTAAAATGTTCAGATGGCAGGAATAGAATTCTTTTTTTTTTTTGCTTCAAACCCAGGATACAGAAAATGTAAAAGTTGATCCTAAATCTACACTGGGACCACTGTCATTCTGGTTTGGCTGCGAGGGCAAATCAGGTCAAGTGGCGTGTCTGTGACAGTAAACAACTTCACACTGGCCTAGCAGCCCAGCTGCCTCAGACAGAATAATGGCAAGCTAGCATATGCTACACAGGCGTGGCCTTGAACACGTGAACACACACACACACACACACACACACACAAACATATAGCTCCCTGGAGTCCTTACAAATTCTAGATAGTATTTAAGTTTTAGGTCTGTCGTATCCCAGCTATTTTCCTGTGAGGAAGCTGGAACATTGTGTGAGATGGAGCACACTTGTACAGTATTTTCTTTTATCCTGTGGGATTCCCTGGTCTCAGTAGGCTTGGCCTTGACTTGCTGGGTTTATTTACAGTGAGACGTAAACCTCCTGTCATTGTTTGTGCTTTGCTGGAAGAGAAAACGAATGTTTGAGGCAGAGACACACAGAGGCATCCTTGCCTCCCTTAGGAGTATGTGTGTGTGTGTGTGTGTGT
>JAOTRJ010000019.1:7387067-7397873 GCA_028564905.1 Leptodoras praelongus
TATCCTTTTGGGTAGATTTATTATATTTCTGAACTATAGTTCACTCAAAGGGTGTCATAATGCATACAGCTTAAATTTTATGTACATTTGATACTTTTTTAGACTTCACAATGACACAAAGAGGCAGCAACAGGTGCGTATTTATGTCATAAATATTAAATATCATTATCAGTTTAGGATAAATATAGTTTAAAATAGAAGTGAACTCATTTTGATGTGTTTTACGATTGACAATTAAATTTGAGAGAGGTTTGGCAGTTGGATTCGGTCTCTAATGCGCTTGGTGAAGACTGTCCAACATGGACATATATGTCTGATCAATATTCATGGTAAAAAAAAGATGTGGTAGAGAGCTCATTCAGATTTTTACAGCTTGTAAAACCCTTTCTTCTTCCGAAATTGGTGTGTCAAGTTGACGTGGCAGCGTGGCAGATGGGTCAGTAGGAAAATCCTCTTAGCTACTTTCTGCTGATGGTAATTCATTGAGTAGAGCACTACACTCTCCCATCTCTAAATTAGTTTCCACTCCTCTTATCTACAACATTTCTAGGCCTAATACAACTGCAGAATTGTGGGCTTAATTATTTATATAGGTAAAGTCTATATCAAGAAATGTCTTCTGACAAGGTGAGTTTGTTCTGTGTACTGTGTTATAAAGGATTAGGTACTGAGAAACCAAAGGGTGAATATTAGACAGATTTGATAGCCTACTCGGGTAAATTGCTGAAAGAGCATTAATATTGTTATTTAATATCTTTTAATTTGTATCTTTTTTTGATAGATTCAGATGTTTATAGCTTCTTTTGTAACAAATCTGTCAAAATTGTTCAAATAGACAATTTAATAATGTCATCTTCTATGGCTGTATATGGTATGCTACATAAACCAACTAGTATGCTGATTAATTGGCAACTTTGCTGTTGAAACTAAAAAGCAATATTCAGGAACAGTTGAAAGAATATCATGGGCAAGTTCAAGTTATATGACAGTGAAATTAGTAATACCAATTTTACGGTATCAGTTTGTGTCAAGTAAAAGCTAATACTGATTGCAGAACAAGTATTAATACAGTTGTATTTATAGCAAATAGCTATGCTGAAATAAGGGGGTGAACCTGGGACAAATTCTGCATAGATTTTGCATAGATTATCTAATTTTACAATAGGTAATTATCTTGTGTAAGAGATAAGAAAATGTTATAGGGTGGTATGATCATGCAAAAACAAACTGTTAAAGACAAATAGTTTTAAATTATAATGATAGAAATATCATGTAAGTAGAATTTAAACACATTCTATAATGGTAGGTAGTGCTGAATATAATATATGTGGCAACAGAAGACAAAAAACACCCATTGCCCCTTTAAACATCAAAATTAAATTTGATGAATACTATATATATTTAACTATAGTAATAGCAAGTTTGCTTTTCTATTAGTTCTAACATATTTTATAGTCAGAAAACAGTCTAAGCAATAATCAGTATTACTTTTGTATTGGCTTTGTAGGTATGTGTTGTCTGTTACTTTAGGAAAATTATGTTGTGGAAGGGATTGTTTCCCCTAGTGCAAGAGATTGTCTGAGGTTAAGGGTATTTACAGTGCTGCTCAAATGAAGTCTTAAGTGGATCTCACAGAGAGAGAGAGAGAGAGAGAGAGAGAGTGAGAGAGAGCACACAGACAGACTATCACAAGAGGTTTGTGTACAGTTTAAGAGGGTCTTACTGTGTACACCCCAAAAGAGGGTCTTACTATTACTATTACATTTTGTAATCTTTACATTTAGGTTTTGTTTGTTCAGATATAATAAATCCCTAAATAGTATTTGTGCTGTAAGAGACAGGTTGGATATCTTGTTTCTCATACATGTTAACACATTCAATGTTATTGTAAGGCCTCTGGAAAATCCCAAACTTTATTTGATTATTTGAGAATTTGGCATGAGGGTAAGTCAGTAGATGAAATGTTATCCACAACAGATGATTTATGGTTTCTCTTTTGAGAAGGTTCATTTATCCAGAGCATCGTACAACTAAGCTGAGCAATTGATGGTTACAGTTGGTGCTAAAAGGCCCAGGATTTAAACTGACAAACTTTCCAGTCAATAGTTCAGAGCCTAAAAACCCATCAGTTGTATGTCTTATGTGTATGTCATTTCAGCTGAGCAAGAAAAATAGCATCCATGTATCAACTTTTGCTTTTATTATTTACCATGTAGTAAGACAGGCACAGTTTCCATGGATATGACTTTATTTTCAAGACTAATCCAGATTTGCAGGTTAAAGAGAAACTGAATGGCGTGACAAGGAAAAACTTTCCACAGTAAAATATTTGAGGTTAAGGTTTGTTTGTTGAGTAGTTATAAACAAAGTGAAAGACAAAACAATCCAGGTATTATATAAATGACTCTAATAATATATATTCAAACTACAATATGATTATTAATAATATTTACCATATTATGTACTTAGAAATATTGATATATTTCTAGAAAAACACAACAGTGTAGATATTATCATGAAATATACAATTTCCCATCATCACTTGTACTAACGTGAACACGTTCAGTGAGATTACTTCAGTGGGACATTCAATGGATATATTGATGTTGACATAAAGAATATCCTAACATACTCTACAAACATCACAACTCACCTGTAAATATAGCCAAACAATTACAAGTGCTTGCTTGTGTTTCTTTGCTGCATCTGCTTTTAATTAAATGGTAAGTTCTACACTTTATTCATTCATTTATTTATATTTCCATATAAATGTACTGTAGATATATTATGTAAATCCTTCCTCCCTTCCTTCCTTCCTTCCTTCCTTCCTTCATTTATTCAGTCATATGTGTCTTGCAGTGACAGATTCATTTGTTTCTGCCCATTAGCATATATGCAACAGAAGCCTAAAAAGAAGAAAGCCGAGTCTGTTCCTACAGAGAGCAATGGGACAGAAACTAAATCCAAAAAAAGCAAGAATAAAAAAAATGGAGACCTGTCAACCGAGAGCAGCGCAGCCACTCAAAAAAGTGAGAGAGAAGAAATAAATAAGATATACATTTACACACATTCTAGACCATGTACTGTATCAATATATAAGTCTGTCATTCTGAAGCATGTAACAGTAACATAGACAACAACACATCCAAGCAGATGGAGAAAAAGTGAAGAAAAAGAAAACTGAAAAGGAAAAAGAAAAGGAATCCCCACAGAAGGAAAAGGCTGAACCCAAAAAGAAAGACAAAAGTGCTCCAAAGAAAAAGAAGAAAAGTAAGATCATTTAATATAAAACAACAACAAAATAATAAATAAAGAAATAAATGAATAAATAAAATAGTTTGCATAGTTTTTGTCTTATAATCATTTACATCATTTCTACAATATGTTTATTCCACTTCAGGTTTGAGTGATGATGAAGATAGTAGTGATGGTGAAGAAGAAACACCTCAGAAGAAAACAAAATCAAAGACCTCGAAAGACGGCTCTGACGGCAAAGAAAAAGACAAGAAGGACAAGAAATCAAAACTTAAAGGTAAGATCTTTGTTCAGTGTACTTCATTAGTTACTTGTGTCCCAGCTTGTACTGCATGATGTAAAAGTACCGGGGACAGGGGTATGTTTTGTAGAGTGCATTCTCCAAGATAATCTAGGTTTTAGCAGTGTAATAGGATTAAGCTAGGTTTTGTTTTTTGGACAGAGTGTCTGAGAGACTTGGCCCACCCCTTTAAGGCAGTGTGAGCAAGTTTTTATTTGACCACACAGATGTAATGAGAATTTTTTAAAACTCTCTTTTTATTCACTCCAGTGAGACAGAAATTATGCTTTTGGCATACCAGTGTAATACACAAAACAGTACAAGGACGACATGAAGGGAAAATGTCTATCTAAACTCTGAATTGTGTCATTGTCTGAAAGAACCAAGGGCAGTACAATACAATGAACATGCAGGACAGCATAGTTCACTAAAAATAAGACTTTATCAATGACAGTATCACTAAACCATGGAAGAAACTATGGAATATAATCTCTGGAAGGCTGCCCTGAGAGGCAAACGAGGACATTTCAAAACAGTGTTGCACAATAAAGTGCTCCTGCCAGAGTGGTGGAGTGAAAAGTCTGACCGCCTGCGGGAAGTTGTTCCAGGGTCTGTCAGTACCTGCCCTGATGTTATGGTACCTTTTGATGGATGGCTGAGAGGTAAAGAGAGGTCAAGGTCTGCTGCTGGTGGTTCTACTCATTTGCAGTAATGTAAAAGATAGATTTGTAGTTGATCAAAGAATCGTTATGCAGAGAAAGATGCGTGGTAGCATAGTCATGTTGTATGTCAGTGAACCATCCGATTACTTTTGAACAATAAAAATGATCACTTATTAAAACACAACAAATGTCGAAACTGCATAGTTTTAGTTAGGACTGTCTCCAGAAATGTGTTGAAATTGTCTGTACAGAAACCAGGTTTCTTATTACCTGATGTAAACATTTAGAGGAAAAAGAAGACAAAGACAGTAAAGGAAAATCTAAGACCAAAAAGAAGGAGCTGGCCTCCATGTTCCAGATAGATGAAGAGAAATCTACCACTAAGAGTAAAAAGAAAGGTAACTAATACAATGTACAACTATATGTTCTTCTAATAATATTTTATACGTATATGTGTGTGTGTGTGTGTGTGTGTGAGAGTGTGTGTGTGTGTGTCCTATTAACAACAAAGACTTGCAAAGAACAGTTTCACTTTTGACTCTTGAATATTTGTACGTGTATACACATAAAACATGAGTCTGCAACTTTTATCTTTTCTTTTTTTCTGCTGACATCAGCTGCCAAATCAGACAGTGAAGAGGTGAGTGAGCCAGAAACCAAAACCAGCAAGAGCAAGAAAAAGAGCAATTCAAACCCAGTCTCCATGTTCCAGGCTGGTGGAGAAAAACAGGATAAAGACAAGGACAAAAAATCTAAAAAGTCCAAAAGTGAGTTATCAAATTACTTTATTTCCATCCACCAGTGGTTTTTCCATGAGAAGCATATATTTGGATGCATTATTTTTTTTATTACTCAGATCTGGCAAAAGCAGATGAGAGTGATGACTCAGACTCTGAGGTGACACAGAAGAAGAAAAAGGGAAAAGGAAAAAAGGGGAAAAAGGTAAAGTAAAGTCAGGTCACTTTCAAGTGGGCATTTGCTTTTATGTATGAATGAAAATTTTTTTTTTCAAATTTCATCTTCATTTATAATCTTTATGCATATTTTTCTATATAGCACTGTGTCTTTTAACAATAAGAAAAATGTATCTAGCCTTGTCATATGACCAGCCAGGTTTTTTCATCCTGGTATGCCACACAGTGAAAGGATGAAGACAAAATCCCACTGTGGAAATGCAAGGGGATGTGTCCACACCTGGCACAGCAATCATCCAAATGTGATGAAACTCACGTAATTATATGAATCTGATATGAATCTCTTTCTGTACATTTTTAAAGGAGGAACGAGCCCCTTCACCGGTCATTGAGTTTGATGACCTGGAAGAGTTTGTGCTTCAGCCAGCACAGCAGGGCATTACAGTGAAATGTAAAGTGACCCGGGACAAAAGAGGAATGGACCGTGGCCTGTATCCCACTTACTACCTTCATCTAGACAATGAAAAGAAGGTGTGCTTACACAACTGCACATATCATTTTATCACCTGTGGAATTAGAAATTCATCACTCTACAAAACCATACAAGGTTCTATCAGAATATGCGGTAAAATCATACAAATTATTTACATGGCTATACACTAACCGCTTTCGTTTCAGAAAAGTGACGGAACAGTTTCTAAAAATGCAATAAACACTGAAATCTGTAATTTGTTAATTCACTTGAATTCACTTTATTTAACAGTTAAAAGGACAAAGAAAAGATTTTCAGTGTTTTCCAAGACAGACTTATTCATATGTATATATTAAATATATACACATTTAGAAATTGATGCTTACAACACACTCTAGAGACAAAATAATACTGAAAAGGTTATATAAGTATCGCTTGAAAGTTCCACAATTAGCAGGTGAGGTCATTAAGAATTAGTATAAAAGGAGCATCCACCAAAGGCTTAGACTTTGCAAGCAAGGATGGGTCATAGTTCACCACTTTGTGTCAAACTTCGTGAGACAATTGTCAGTCAGCTCAATGGCAATGTTTATCAGTGCAAGAATGCACCATCTACAGTTGAAAAGATGAAAAGATTCATGAAAAGATTCAGGGTGTTAGGGGTAATCTCATTGCGTAAAGGCCAAGGGCGGAAAATGCTGCTGAATGTATGTGAAATTCGAGCTGTCAGGTGATATTGTTTTAGAAACCATTTTGCTTCCATGATGGACATAGCCACATGGGGTTGGGAGGACTTTGGACAATCAATGTCACTTAACATTAAGTCCATTAAGTCCATTAAGTCCACTGCTGCATCAAGAAATGCAACCTAAGATTTAATTTTCTATTGCATTTTTAGAAAGTGTCCCAATATATTTGTATACTTAATATTCTTTAAGAAATAACACATTTTATGTTGCATCTTTTCTTTGATCTTAATGCCAGAATCTTATAGTTGCAATGGCTTGCACTCTTGATGAATTTCTTTCAAATATTATCATTACTGTTTAGATCTGAGCTTCTCGATCAATACATTGCATGTCTTTAAAGCTAAAAATCTGATCGTAATAATAGCAGGTATTTTTGCTGGCGGGGAGAAAACGCAAAAAGAGTACAACCTCCAACTACTTGATCTCCACTGACCCTACTGACCTCTCTAGGGGAGGTGAAAACTTCATAGGGAAATTAAGGTACGTTGTAGACATTTACTCAGAACTTCAGTACCTGCAGATTAGACCATTTGCTAATTACTTCATTTGAATGTCTGTCATTTCAGGTCCAACCTGATGGGCACTAAATTCACAGTATTTGATAATGCACTTCATCCTGACCGAGCACTTCCGGATATGTCAAATGCAAGGCAGGAACTAGCAGCCATTATTTATGTAAGGTGACATACCTAAGACTGTGACTATTAGAGACCTAATCAACCTTGATTAGAAATCGTAGTCATTTGGAAATAGGGCATACTGCATTGAGGTATTATGTGGCTGTTTTCCAGGAGACCAATGTGCTGGGAATGAAGGGTCCAAGGCGGATGACCGTCATTATCCCTGGCATGGACAAGGAGGGAGAGAGACTACCTATACGGCCACGCAGCGTAAGAGAAACACCTGTACAGTATAACTAAAAGCAAACTGCTGATCACATTATCAGAACCGACAGTGAATTGTAATGGTGTAATATTTTACCTTTCCATGATGTAATATTTTGTAAGTAATATTTGACCTTTCCTCAAAAAACCTATTATTTAATCATACCATATTTATGTTGACCTAAACTTTTATGCTATCTCATGCTTTACAGGACAGTGATGGCCTTCTGATTCGACACCAAAACAGAAACATGGACAACCTGATAGAGCTTCGCAACAAGGCACCGGTGTGGAATGAGGAGACGTCATCTCATGTGCTCAACTTTAACGGCAGAGTCACGCAAGCCTCTGTCAAAAACTTCCAGATTGTTCACAGCAAAGACCGTAAGCAAAACCAACAACATTAGCTTGCATGACATATAAAACTGTTTGAACAAAAATGTGGAAAAATTATGTTCTTTAAACTAATATTGAAAAAGAAAACATTAAAAATGATGGAGTACTTACACAGCTCTTCTATCCCATGACTTGACTTAGCTGTATGCTAGCAATGTTATATGGTTAAATGTAACAGCACGTGTATGTATGACATGTATGTGTATGTCATGTGATTGCAGAGGACTACATAGTGATGCAATTTGGGAGAGTTGCAGATGATGCCTTCACCCTGGACTATAACTATCCTCTATGTGCAGTGCAGGCTTTTGCTATTGCCCTCTCCAGCTTTGATGGCAAAATTGCCTGTGAATGACAGCTTCAGTCAACAGGAGAATACTCTCAACCACTCTGCTTCTGTATGTCTTTGAAAAGAATGAAAGCCATCGGTATAGGAAGTGTATGAGAACAATGGTGAAAAGTCAGCAGTTCTTGCCTGCTATACTCAAATAATGAAGTCTAGGAAAATCTCAGGTGGCAGACATTCTGAGGGCTGCTTTCTGACAGGAAGGCAATTGCAGGGGTTTTTCTGTTAAGTTTGAATGTCAGTTATACTGAGACACAGGTCAGAGTAATATGACATGTCAAATGACAGGTCATTTAATATGTTTTAACTGGACGTATGTAAGAGTTGAAATGTATGAAGAGAGAATAAATATGATGAGTATGTTTATGCTGTAGAAACAAATACATATTTCTAAACTTAGTTGTACTAGAACAATAAGAATTAATAATTGTATTTTGTTTTTCTTGGCCTTTTCAAATCTTGGAGGTGTTATATGGCTGCTTTAATTTCATCTTGTTAAATTGTCAATTATGGTATTATATGTGATATTTTAATATTATATTATAATTTTTTTGGGGGGGGCACAAATAAACTGAAAATAACACAGTCAGCAATGCAAGGCAGAATGATAAATAGCTATTTGACAGGTGATATGAAATAAAAATTAATTCAAGTGTTAATGCGTGTAAAACCTGGTGAACCACCAATCAGTGAAACTGAGTTTAATGTGGTGGTTTTTTTTTATCAAATGTGAATGGCGCTAAACCCACACAGAGCAATATTTAACCCATTTAAAAGCAACAAATAAATAAATAAATACATTTAAAGAACTGAGTTAAATGTAAATCAGTCAATCAACCAATTGGAATGCATATTCTGAAAACTCAAAGGAAAAAATATACTTTTTTCTTCTCTTGAAGAAAATCCTGCGCCAACGTAAGACTTGGCAGGTCATCTCCTCAGTACCAGTTAATGAACAAGTTTTGAGAAACATCCAATCACGTGAAGTCAAAAAATAAAAGCAATACTGACATGCTACTGACAAAAGTGGGTGTGTCCAGGGTACAGACAGCTGAGTCCAATCTGAAAATGAAGGAACCAATTAGAGCGCAGCCTTGGGCCACCTGCTTGCTAAAAGTTTAAGGCTCTGAATAGATACTTGTTTAGCCTGTGCACCACTCCCAGGAATTACTCTTTTTCGAGATGAACTGCGCCTAACTTGGTGGTCAGTGAGAGGTGTGCAGTTGGGGGATGGGGGTTAGAAAAGAGCTGTAAACTCGGACACTTGCCACTTGCAACCCACGTGAATTATGGTAGATATCATGGCGTTTATGTTTTTCATAGATGATGAAGTGGATGCAACAGAAATCCTTTTGCTATGATGTAATTATGACGTGAAATACGTTCAAGACTGCACAAAAATAAACTGTCATGGTACTAGAGAGCATGACATTATTTCTGCAGGTATACACCAATCAGGCATAACATTATAACCATCTCCTTTTCTCTACACTCATTGTCCATTTTCTCAGTTCCACTTATATACCATATAGCTGCACTTTGTAGTTCTACAATTACAGAATGTAGCCCGTCTGTTTCTCTACACACATTGTTAGTCCCCTTTATTCTGTTCTCTAATGGTCAGGACCCCCACAGCACCAGCACAGATCAGGTACAATTTGGGTGGTGGATCATTCTGCAGTGACACTGATGTGGTGGTGGTGTGTTAGTGTGTGCTGTACTGGTGTGAGTGGAGGTGAATTTTAAGATTAACATACTGAGATTTACCAGGTTGTTATGTCATTAACTAGCTGTCTCTGGAAACATCTTTGATGTGCCTGTGGCAACATTGTTGCCTATAACGCTATCAGTTGGATTTCTCTCCTGTCATTTTGTTCGAAAATGTAAATTCCACGTTTAACTGTGATTTCCGTTGGACGTATTCTTACTTTTATTCTGCAATTCTGTCTGCATTTTCCACATCGCTCTGTAATGTATTGGGTAAAAGTAATGCTTTATCTTAAATTATTAGATAGTCACTCAACTTAGTTGCCTGCTAAGATCTGGGGCCAATTTCTAGGGGCCATTTGAGTAAAATATAGTATTAAATAGGCTCATGGAGGCAGACACAGAATGTATTAATATGAATTAAATAAAAAAATCTTTCAAATATTGTAAAAATAAAATGAATCTTATTGCTGTTTGAATGAATCATTACCACGTATATATAATTAATAACTTAACAGTTTTATGGAAATGTTTTTTTTCCTCAGGGGCCAGTGGGGGGAACACTGGTTGGACACTGCACATCCTCCAATAGATTTTGCCTTGATGGCTTTTTTAAATGTTTTATTATATTGTCATTGGTTTATAGTCATTTGAATGAAATTTAGGACATTAATGATACATCATCCCAATTCCTTCCCAATTTTGGGAGGGATAAGAGATTTCATATATAGAAAATGAAAGGATGCTTCCATAAAATATTTTTGTACAAAACTTAATTAATTCCCCCACCTTTTTTACTTTCTTTAATTCTGACTGTGGTCCTGGGGAGATGGAGTACAGCAAAATGAGGTGAATTTCCTGTTTTGTGACTTCAACTCTTCAGTAGCACAACTGTGCACCTCTGGGTGAATCCATGATTGGGGTGCCTAAGAGTGTCGTGTTTCTTTCTTAGAATTAACAAACATCCAAAATGTCATGAGGACATTAAGGGTATTTTAATAATTTACTTTTTAATTAATAACTTGCTTTCTGGGCGGCACGGTGGCGCAGTGGATAGCGCTGTTGCCTCACAGCAAGAAGGACCCGGGTTCGATTCCCGGGTGGGGCGACCTGGGAAATTTCTGTGTGGAGTTTGCATGTT
>JAOTRJ010000019.1:7554952-7565559 GCA_028564905.1 Leptodoras praelongus
ATAAGCATTTCACTGCAGGTTGTACTGTGTATTACTATGCATGTGACAAATAAAATTTGATTTGATTTGATTTGAAACCAAGCAGGCTGCAAGATAAAGCACAAATCTGCCATACATTCTCTTGTTGGCCATTTTAGACGGGCTCACTCATTTGCTGTGTTCATGTATGGGCAAAAATGCTGAGTCAGCATTCTAAAACCACTTGGAATGCTGAATCTGTGAAAAGTCTGAAAACACCTTTATATTCATCTTTGTTTTCAAGGTACTTTTACACAAATCCTGTGGTACTTTCTGCTTACAGATAAAATGACCTTGGTGACTAGAGGCCACAGGCACACTACTCCCAACATGTGCTAACTGCCCCTATTGAGATGCATACATCCAGGGTGTGAATCATCTTGGGCCACACACAGAATGTGTATTTGTGTGTCAGACATGATGAGTGGAAAGGCATCACTTTCCATCATCAGGAATGGGGAGAGACAAACGCTCTACTCGGGCAGTTTAAATCCACAGCATAGGCAAAGCTAACTCCAAAATCCGCACGAACATTGTGGCTAAAGTTTCACTTGCTTTCCACTGGTGGTACTTCATACATTCATCTACATGTACATTCCCCTCTTCTTCTTTCATGTGGAGATCACTGGGCCCATGTTCATGGTCTCCCCTGCTGAGAATCTCAACGACAGGGAGGAACCTCCCTCCCTCTCTCTCTCTCCCTCTCTCTCTCTCTCCTGCAAAGATGCACAGTGATGAATGTGTGGAAAGCCTTGTTGCATTACACCAAGTCTAGCGTGAGCTGTCGTCTGGAAAAACCATTATGCCTCACGATTACTGGCCTAGTCTAAACATTTAACGTGATGACCAGGATTAAAGACCTCCTGTGATCTCTCTACAGCTGGTGAGTGTTCTGTTGACATGGGAGAGCAAAAGGGAAGTGTTTCTTCTGCTCCTTCAAGTTCCTCATTCCTAAAATCTCACTTGTGCAGTTACAAAGGGGCACTGTGTTTCAGTCCACAAACATAGCTTGTTGCGGATAAAGCTGACTGGCGCAGATGGGACCGGTTGTACTGGTTTGTGTGTAGAATCTTCTATCTCAGGACTATGACTTCCCTGTTTAAAAAAATGTAGCCTTCCCATCTGTCCACCTTGGCATGAGGTAGCCTTTTGTGTTTGCCTTCAGGAGGCTTCAAAACCAAGTAGTTATGGGGGGTTATGAGAATGATTTTGTTATGTCAATTATCTTTGAAAAGAAAAAAAAAAAGGCTTAACCATAAGGATTAAACATGGCAGGTCCTGAAAAGGAAAAGGAGTGGAGTTGAAGTAGTCTATAGCATGTTAGTGTATTGATCAGTTTGGTATTGGGGCTGAAGAGTCGTTGGCTCGGCGGTGTGATACATCTGGGTACAATTACAGGAGAAAGAGAGGTGGAGACCGACGTGGTGGACAAGTCTGGGGGTGTCGCCCATACACACACTCTTTCTCTCTCACACACACACACACACTCACACACACACACACAGGAGACTGAGAGAGAAAGAGTAACAGATACGTTGCTTCTCTGACTGAACCGTTTGAATGGAAGCGATTTGAATTCGACTCCAACCGTCGGAGGATTTAAATTTGTGGGCTCGCGCTGAAGATGAGCGCACGTGCACACATCCGTCCCATAAGACCGCGGATCAACAGGACCGCCTTACATTTCATGTGAGTTTATTATTATTATTATTTGCTTAAAATAAACATAAATGTAAAACTTAGGAAACCACGTAAAGCATCCTCGACCTGCTTTTACTGTACAGACAAGCACAGCGTCGGTCGTGTAGACGCTGTAGAGCACGGTATAGTATAGTATAGTATAGTATAGTACAGTTCAATAATTATCATGAGCTCTACTCTTATAAACGTTTTTTACAGGATTTAGGATAACTTGCAGAGCTTGTGGTGTGCTTCGTGGTGTCTTAAATACATATGCGTTTTTATCTGCTGCGGTTTGTCTGCTTGTTTTAGCCGTTATGATAATTATTACGGATTCCCAGTTTGCATAAAGTCAGAGATAAAGTGTATGTGTGGGGGTGTGTGTATATATGTGTATGTGTGTGGGGGTGTGTTCAGTCTGCTTTCACTTCTTCTTAACTCTGTATCTAAACACTTTCCCAAATTGAGCAGATGATGTGGAACAGTTGGAGAATATTTCCAAAGTCAAACAGAAAAAAAAGTCTAAATATGACTCCTGTAATCATTTCGCCTTTAAAGCCCATGCTAAGTGAATAATACACTTTAATCTTTCACTAGACCATAACACTGATACCATATGTCATTATTCATTTTGGCTTATTTTTTTCCCCCCTTTGGAATCTGTCAAGTGTGACATCTTTTTTTTTTCTGTTCACTGTGGTGTCCTGGGGAAGAAATGAAACGCTTCAGGACTCAGGAGAAGTCGTTGAGGACGGGATGGTGTGATGTGGCCTGATATGATCGCCCCACCAGGAAAATTTTCCTCTAGCAGGACGCCTCAAAGTGTTTTCCTCCTCTTACACCACAGCGTTTTGCTAAGGAGTGCGATTTAAAATCTATTAACAGATGACCCTATCACACTAGTTACATTTAGTGCTGCTGAATGACCGTGAGCTGAATGACAAGTTAGTTCTCGTCACATGTAAAGCAATAAAAAATGCAGTTTGTCGGGTTACAGAAAACCAGCGTAGGCCTAGAAGACGCTCCTGTTCTCGTCTCTGAATGATCGTCATCTGCTCAGTCGCAGTGGACTGTAAGTTCCCGAAGCACAAAAGCCACGTTAACCGATCAGAACTGATTCTGAGTCAAAATGAATTAAACCTGAAGATTCAGTTACTACAAACACAGGTACGCCAACAGCAGGACTCCCTCTGTAGGGGTGTGTTCAGACTTGTCAGCTTTGCTTCGATTAAAGGGAACCCTGGTGTGATTGCTCTGTTAGTCCGGTTTGTTAGAACGTACGTCCGAACTCTGGCGCACCCCAAATAAGCAGACCGAACAGATCCGTTTCGAAACGGGGCGGTTCGTTTGAAGTGTGAACACGATACGAATCAAAGGCATCTAAATGAACCAAACACAGGAAGTGATGTCAAAAGATGTGACACTAAGCATGCCGCATTGCAGGGTACCTTCTTTGGTGTGTGCAGCAGAGGAATTTCTGGGGCTGTTTGGACTCTTTTTTCCATTTTACCTTCTCTTGCTGTGTTTCCAGTTGGTAAAAAATACCAGCAGGTTTACACAGCCCTGATAAGTGCATTTAAACCTAGAGTGGTGCTGATGACTGGCTCACAAATTATATGTCATACGTGCATTTTTTTTAAAAACTTATTTTGGTTCGATTTTAAATTTCCTAGTGTGAACGCTACAACGGACCATTTTCTTCTTTAGTCTGGACCAAGGGAACTAAACTACAAATATAAACTTAAATAGGTCCAGTATGGTGCATTGTTCTGGTAACTGGCTCGCAATATATGTCATGCTTGCATTTTTTAAAATCTTGTTTTGGTTCAGTTGTAAATTTGTGAGTGTGAACGCTAAGCAAACCAGGACTAAAATGTAACAACGTATTATTTGTTTGTTTGGTCTGTACCAAGTGTACCGAACTACAGGTATAAGCACACCCTAAATATTAAATAAACATATCTTTACAGAAAACATCACTTTTTCCATCCTTGAATACTTTTCATCCTTATAATAACAGCCCATTTTACGTGCCTGGCGTACAAGTCTCTGAACAAGCTGTTACCGTAGAACTGATAACCTTTTTGAATGAGCTCATTAATGCAAACCTGTGATTTAAGTTACAGCAGGCATCACTGTCAGAGCTGCTGTTAATAGATAATTAGTCCACACATCCAGAGCTGAGAATTCAGTAGCACTGTGGTGTAGTGCATTAGAAACCCAACAATCACAGGCTCTTTATAGAAAGCGCTGTCTTTCGATCTACACCCTGCTGTTAATTAAGATTTATTCACTACCATTTTCATTATTTTGTTGACACCCTGTAGTTGAAAGGGTCTCTTTGATCCTAATGGTAACCTGTACCGCATCCTGCCGAGTCCTCATAAACTTCCTGTATATTACTGCACTAATCATTGAAGTTCAAGCACTTGCTTTATAGGTTTGCAAAGATATTTTACAGCTTGGAGTTCAGTTGACTTCAAAGAGGAAAGCCTAGCAGTTTTGATTAGCTTGAGGAAAACCAGAGAAGAATACAAGATAAGTTCATGTATGAAATCTGCCAGGTCAGAAGAAGGCTAACGTTGGATGCTCGTTGCTAATTAGAGTAGTTCTAAACCTTTAGAAATGATGGGTTTCCCTCTCTTTTTTTTTTTTTAAGTTTAAAGCAGCGTATTTGTGAAAGGAGGGTGTAAACTGACTCACACTTGGCGTGAAGGATGAAAGGTAGGAGTTGTCCCAAAGCCCCTGGTGCTTTTGGCATGGAAATCGAACTTGGGAGGAGTACACCACACTATAATAATTACACCCATCCTCTAGCCAATATTTCAAACCCAAACAGCCACCCCACTCGAGTCATTTCTCATTTTCATAAGTCACAGAACAAGCATGTAACTCAACCAGCCAAACTGGATCCGGTCCAGCAAAAACAATGCTTTGATTTTCACCCCTTTTTCAAGTTTGGGATCACTGACTGCTGACCAACTAACTTTCCTTTTCTGTCTGTCTTTGCTTCATCTTACAGGCATACAGCTGGAACGGCTGATAGCGTTAAGTCTCAATTACTCACACACCCTGCCCATACATATTGAATTATCTCACACACCCCAAAAAAACAGTTCCGCTGTAACACCAGACAGCCCCTAAGCTGCAAGCTGTCCATTCAGCTTTTTTCTGTAGATCTTGTAGAAACATGACCAACTAGGTTCAGTATTTAATATGCTTGAAGAAGACCCTGTTTTATACAGTAAATCTGATTTATTAGTGGTCCAAGTCCAAGACTATATACCTTTTCCTTCCATTTGTTAACTTTGACCTTGCTGTTTACTGTATGATTCCAGTTTTACACTCACTGTTAACTATGGGCATTTTGGTCATATAGACAGCTTGAAACGAGCAAGTACTCGAGTCCTCGTATTCCGGTGGGTGGGCTGAATTGATCTCCCAATGAGTGTAATCACCGGTGTTGGCTAACGTCTTCCTTTTCGCTTGATATTTTGTGTTTAAATGTGAAGTGATACCACATTGCACTTGTAGTAGAGTTATACGACCTTATGGTGCTGCATAACTTACACTGTGTTTAGTTCAATTCTGTTATAGTTTCCTCATCTCACTGTATGTTTTTCGAAGCCATTGTCTTGTGCTTTGGCTTTGGCCTATTCTCGTCTCTGAATGATCATCATCTGCTCAGTCACAGTGGACTGTAAGTTCCCGAACCACAAAAGCCACTTTAACCGATCAGAACTGATTCTGATTCAAAATGAATTAAAAAAGAATAAATAAAGATATGGTTTGATTTGTAGAAGGATTTATGTTGTGTTGGTTGGTCCTGGATTTTGATCAGCGTATTTCATTATGCTGCAAGGTTCATTGATGCATTTATCGTGTTACCATCTAAGATCATTCCCAGTACTCTACTGGAAAACTTTTGCCCGTCCCAACTTTAAACCAATTTACTCTTAAGCCAAATCTTATTTGCAAAAGCTAGTGTCAAATAAATCAGGGACGGGAATCGCTTTCCTACTTAAAGCAACCTTATATCAGCTTATCGTTCTCTTTCTAATCTACTTCCCTTCCAATCTCTATGTGGTACTCTGGTGGCCTTGTGGCAAGCACTGGAAATCTGGCACTATAATGGCAGAGTGAGGTTTATAGGATTCTCACAGGAGTGTCGAGAAAGCAGTAGTCTCCTGCTGCCTCTTACAACCCAGTAGAAAGTGGACAGGGCTTGGGAGACCTGCTATTACAGGTTCTTCCAGAGCGATCGACGACTATGCGACTATACGTTTACAGTGTTATCAAGGCACTATGTACTTTATATTCTGGTTCTATGGATATGCTTGAGGTTTTCTACAACAGTAAGATGTAAAGTTATAAAGTATTATGTAAAGTTTACAATCCTTAAACAGCAAAGCATGTTCTTCATAGTTAACACAGACAGTGTAATATTTTTTTTAGGTGAGCGAACATATTGTGCCATCTTTGCCTTTGATATGACCCCTACTTTTGTCCTACCAGTGTCTAATGAATCTTGCTGACACTTTGTCTTATAGTGTATATGGCTCCAAAGTGCCACTCTTGCATTTTCAAAGTATGCAAATGGAAACCTCTGTGGAAAGAGAATAAGAACTTGGTTGTACTTGTGCTGCGGCTTTTGGAGAGCCATACAGCTACAGAGCTGTCTAAGCATGCCCATTCTCTCCCCGGCACTCACAACCTGTGATTAACACTAACTGCCGGCTTCTTAACTCTGCCTTCCAAGATTCACCAGGAAGTTTTTGTCCTCCCCCAGCACTTCAGCACATCTAATTCCCTTTTTCCATTGGTAAAGACTGTGCTTAGCTTGTAACCGCTGAGCAATTTGGGCTCTGCAGGAGGGCCTTACAACGGTCATGAAATGCTGATTGCTGACTATAGATGTCAAATACAAACGAGAGGAATAGAAATAATGAATGAAAAGCACTTTTCTCAAATACTGAATGCTCTTAAATGTTTTGTGAGCACACAGAAGGAACCCCTTACGCTGAGAGTCCATCCATTAAATGCTTATCTGTGTGAAATTGTAACCTGCCTGGATAAAGCAGTAAGGTTGAGATGTTGTTGGTTAAATGTTTGCTCAGTGTGAATTTACAAGAAGACTGTGTTCTTCTTTATTAGTGAGGTTTCTTAATGTCTTGCCCAGAGCCAAATATAATTACAGTGACAGATTCAGCAGTTATAGTGACTCTATTAGAATAACAGTGACGGCTGAACTGCAAAACCTATTTAATTATTTTGTTCAGGTAATAATAATCCTTTTGTCTAAACAGTCTGTAATTGGTTTGTTTAATTCAGTTATTTATTTGCCTTGGATATTTTTTGAGAAGTAAGAACCAAGACAATTGAAGTGCTGAGTAAATAATAAAGATGACATGCTTTTGCAGTAGAGTGGAAGTTTATTTGTAGTTTGTGCTCAGTGACTTTGGCAGAATTGTTGCAAACGTGCTGTTGTAAATAGTAAAAAAAAAAAGTCTGTCCAATATAGCATGAATACTACATTTAGTAAAATAGATTAACATATTTTGCAAGCAGCGTCATGGCATTGCTAGAAGAACACTGTTACCGTGTGTGATGTAAAAATGGGCTTTAAAGGGAAAGAAAACAAAAAGAGTTTAAGGTCTATGGGCAATTGCATGAACCATGCGTTTGTTCTGAGAATGACACTATGTCAACTATGTATACAGTCACTTTGAGGTAATTTTATCTGAAAACATTGCATTCTCATGCCAGAGAGTAAGAATACCCCTGGGGGTGTGTTAGTACAACAAGAAAGGAAAACACACAAGTCAAGAGATTTTTAAAAATAAATTAAATATGGCTGTTAAAGGGGAACGATTTCCACTAGATTTTGGAGTGTGGCTGTGAGGATTCAGCTACAAGCACATTAGTGAGGTCAGGCAATGATGCTGGGTGATGCTGTAGAGTCAGTGTTCCAGTTCATCCAAAAGGTGTTCAGTGGGGTTGAGATCAGGGCTCTGTGCCAGGAACTAGAGTTCTTCCACTCCACATTTGGCAAACCGTTTCTTCATAGACTTAGGCACAGGGGAATTGTCATGATGGAACACATTTGTGCCCCTAAGTTCCAAGGAAGTGCTTCAGGCTTTTTGGGAAGGGATACGGTTTGGGGAGTGTCAGGTGTCCACAAACTTTTGGCCCAAAAATGTAATTCCAGTGCTTGGTGAAACCTTAGGTATTTGTTTGAAGACACAAAATCCTGGTGTCTCAGCTGTTCAGACAGCAAGGGGAAGTTGATGCTTGATACATGTCTGTACCGTCAGATGTTCTGGGTCAAGTTGAGCTGTGCTAAGGGATCGAAGTGAACATGGTGCAGGGATGGTTGCGATAACTGCCTTTGTGTAGGTGTGGTCTGGTCCATTTTCGGCTTTGTAGGCCGTGCCAAGAAGATCTGCATTCTGAATCAGTTGTAAGGGTCGGATGACGTGCAGGGGCAAGCTTACCAGGAGCCAGTTCCAGTATTCCAGTCACAACATGAAGAGAGATTGAACAAGCACCTGAGTGGTCACAGAGGAAGGAAACGACTAGGACCAGGCCTTCCTAATGCCTTAAAGGAGAAACCTGCATGACCAGGTTAGCAGTGTCAGGACATAAGTGTAGCTGGTTATCCAGAAGGTTGTGTGATGTGTCAAATGGTGTAATCTGAGAGCCCAGGAGGATCACAAGATCAAGATGTGGAGTTGCATCTCCATGGATGTACACCAGCTAAGTCTTACCGGGATTTAATTTCAGCTGCTGTTCAGGGCGCTAGGAAGAGGATGAATTTAGGGTCATCATATAATGACGGTATAAAAACCATATGAGAGAGGCTATAGAGGAAGAACAAAAGTGAACCCAGCACTGGGCCTTGTGGAATACCAGAGAAAGTCTGCATGGAGCAGATGTGGAAACCCACGTTCCAAATTTATCCCAGGATGCCCAGTTTCATCATGTCAGATACAGTACACACACTTTATGTACACGGCTCACTGGGTCATTTACATCGATATTGGCAACCCAGAGAAATTTAAGTTATGAAAATTAGCGGTGTTGTCATTTTGTTGGCCCAAGGTTTCCAGGCTGAGGGGAGCCAGTTGTAAAAAGCATCAGTATATGAAACACTTTTATGTGAAAACCTTTTCACAGGCTGTGCTTTTGAACTTTGATGGCTTTGGAATTGCAAGTGATGAGCATGAAACTGACTTCAACTACAGTCAGAGCGAGTCCATAAAGGCGTATAGAAGGAGTTTTGTGTGTAACAGCTCGGAAGGAAATGAGCAGGGTGATGTAATCTTTTTCCATTGGTAAGGCTACCAGGGTCCTGGGACTTGTTTGTGCTGTTAAATTTAATTAAAGATAGCTAAAATCAGGCGTTTTGTTTGTCTTCATTTTTTTTCTCTGTTTTTATTGGGTGAAAAATGAAAAAAAAAAAATTCCAGACATAAAATAAGGATGTTTCCATATAAACAAATGGGATAATGTCAGATCCTATGACAAAGTGGTGTCTGATGCTTAAAATGTATATTATTATGAATATATTTTTGTTTCTTTTTTCCAAGAATTTATTAAATATAATGCTACAGCTGCTATCACTGATATTTATCAAGCTTTTCCATTTTTATGCATTATCCCACTCTAGACTGACTCTACTTGACTGTACAGTGACTAGTGTTGTAAAGAAGAGTATTGGTAAGCATTGTGCTGCGCTGTGTGTGTGTGTGCTTGCATGCAGGTGTGCATGCGTGGCTTTTGGGTATTATGCAGTGCCCCTCCCATGCAGGACAGTGACTAAATCCTGCCAGACTGATTAGCAACAGCCAGATTGTCCTCTTTCCAACCACATGGACACCCCACTGATTGAAACCCCAGACAGGACAGTGGCGTAGCTTTTCCTTTCACAGCCAGTGATACTTCCAACCATCTCAATGTCATGAAACCATGTTGCATCTACCTTGCTAATGAATTGGAAGGACGCACTGCCTTTAGCATCCTGTCTGCTACACATGTCGCTTCAGGAGCAGCTGGGCACTCAGCATGACAGTCTCTCAGTCTGGTCATGTCCTGAAGATTCTTTACGAACGTGTATTCTGAACCCTGGAGATTTTAAAAAGTAACGTTAGCCCTCCGTACGTTTCCAAACAACGTGTCCCGAAGCAGGCCAGCAAGCTTTCAATTATACAAGTACGCAGGATATTTTTGTTAATTAAAACGTAATCAACGTTTTCTCTCTCGCTCTGTCCCTGTCTGTTTGCAGGTGGGATGAGAGCAGCTCCATCAGCAGTGGTTTGAGTGATGGCTCCGATAATCTGAGCTCAGAGGATCTGAATGCGAGCTCCTCGCTGAACTCACTACCCACCACGCCGGTCGGCTCCCGACGGAACTCCTCTGTCATGGTAGGTTTTTCTACAGACATTTGTAAGAGTCACTTATTCACCAGTCCTAAACAATTTCTTGTGTTCAAGTGTGACTACATGTAAGGAATTAAAAAATAATAATTATAGAACATAATAAACAATGGGGTGGTGAGGCAGCCCATTAACACCCCCAAGTTCATTATTTTTTATATCTCTTATATAACAGTAATTTGTCAATTATTGCATTTTTTAATCTGATTATAGTTTCATATAGAAAGAAAGACAGATAGATATATAGAGTACTTTAGTGATCCCTTGTTTAGTTGCAGCAGAACAATACGCAAGGTAGTAGCTAAATAATATTAGTGAAAGAATAAGTAAAGTGATCGAAGTGCAAGTGATTGTAAAATGAAGTTTGGTGGAATATGGGATTAGTCTGTAGGAAATGAATAAATGAGTAAATAAATACATTGTGGAAGAATGTAACTCTGTTTACTCCTCTGAGGCTGAATCAGTCTGGAGCTA
>JAOTRJ010000019.1:7591930-7602713 GCA_028564905.1 Leptodoras praelongus
CAAGCAACGTCTTTTTCAGGGACGTCCCTGCTTATTTCAGCAAGACAATGCCAAGCCACATTCCGCACGTGTTACAAGAGCGTGGCTTTGTAGTAAAAGAGCGCAGATACTATATTGGCCTGCCTGCAGTCCAGACCTGTCACATTATGTAGTGCAAAATACTATAACGGAGACCCCGGGCTGTTGAGCAGCTGAACAAAGCTTCAACAATTAGTGTCCTCGGTTCCCAAACACTTACTGAGTGTTGTTAAAAGGAAGGATGATGTAACACAGCAGCAAACACGCCCCTGTCCCAACTGTTTTGGAACGTGTTGCAGGCATCAAATTCAAAAAGAATATTTGCAAAAAACAATAAAGTTTATCCGTTTGAACATTAAATATCTTGTCTTTGTAGTGGATTCAATTGAATATGGGTTGGAAAGGATTTGCAAATCATCGTATTCTTTTTTTATTTATGTTTTACACAACGTCCCAACTTCATTGGAATTGGGGTTGTACATGCTGTTCATTTACCAGGCTGCTTTAATTAGTTACAGGCCAGAGTCCTATATCTTTCCCTAGTTAGCCCTTTAAGTGTGTCTCAAGAGCAATGAGCCTCAAATCGTAATGTGCTACAACCCCATTATGCACGCATCTCTTTCTCCACTGTGCCTATGCAGGTCTGAAGGAGAAGTGTGTGGACAATGTGGTGTTTGAGACGCTCATCCCGAAGCCTATGATACAGCACTATATTAGTCTGCTGCTCAAGCACCGGCGCTTGATCCTGTCTGGGCCCAGCGGAACAGGGAAGACTTACCTCTCCTCCCGCCTCGCTGAGTACCTGGTGGAGCGCAGTGCCCGAGAGCTCACCCCTGCCATCGCGGTCTCCTTCAACATGCACCGTCAAACCTGCAAGGTAAACTGCACTGATCTCATGGGTGGAGGTTTGGATTCCCAAAGGCAGTAAAAGTATATTTTTAATGTCATTGTTATGTCATGCTGGCCACTGACTGTGAATAGATTTGAAATGTTTTGTTTTTGTTTAACATTGTATGAAATATGACACAGCTCCAGGGTTCCCATGCTTCTTAGAAAACCTGAACATTTATAGTGTAAAGCTGAACTGCTGAGGCAAAGATTAGCATATTTTCTCCTATTCCTTTATCGTCAGCTGCTTAATTACTTCTCTGCCAAGATAAGACCAGTCTGTTTCATCTACAAAAGCAAGTGAACTTTGAAAAACATAGGACTTACAGATCAGCAAAAAAATGGGTGTGTATATATTAATAAGTGTTAAAAATGTATTAACGTGATGGTGAGTCAAAATCTTTTTTTTTTTTACTTTGTTTATTGCAAATAGGTGTCATAGTTCTTCAGTGCAAGTAACAGTGCTTTATAGTTCCAGTTCTTAACAAGTGCCTGGATTCCTTTAGAAAAAAAGATTTCTAATTTCACCCCCATATTAGCTTAATTATTTTTAATATTGGGTCTGATTTCCTCCTGTAGATTTTGATTTGAGTTCTCTTTTTCATCTCCAGGATCTCCAACTTTACCTGTCTAATCTGGCGAATCAGATTGACCGGGAGACCAATACGTCTGAAATCCCACTGGTTATTGTGCTTGATGATGTACATGATGCTGCATCCATCAGTGAATTAGTTAATGGTGCTTTAACGTGTAAATATCACAAATGGTGAGTGAATGCTGTCAATAGTTAACTTGTTTCCCCATTAAAAAAAAAAAAGAAACAATGATTTATTAACATGTATAATATCCATTTCTTAGTCCATACATTATCGGGACCACAAATCAACCAGTGAAGATGACTCCCAACCACAGCCTGCACCTTAGCTTCAGGTGGGTATCAACACTGGATCATATCACATTGTAGAAGCAGAAGGAACATAATTAGTGCTGTCAAATGAACACATTAAAGAATGTGCTAATGCGTTACAGAATTGACCGCGATTAAAAAAGTTACCGCTTATTTTTATCAAAGAAATTAGTTAAATTACACAAACCAGCAGCACCATCAGTGAAAGCAAACATTCTGAAATTGACCACTATGTTACTCGCTTTAGGCTGCATTCCACTCGCAAGGGTACAGAATCCCAAGGGCTCTTCATAGGGAATTCGGTCACTAGAATGACTCTATTTGGAACGCACTGCAACGTCGTCAACAGCGGATAGCATCGGGGTCACGCCTTGATAACAGCACCCGGCTGTACTTAGCATGATAAATCAAACAACACTGTTCAGACTAATTTTGTCATTTTTGAAATAAATGTGATGGAACGTCTATGAACTGTGGGTGATATATTTTAACTGTTTATTGTACGTTTTGGTTGTCATTCTTGCGCACAGTGCTCTGATCTCTCGTGTTCAGTGTTAGGATCTCCTAGCTCCTTAGTTACCCTAAACATTACTAAAGACTGGAAGGAACAATGGAGAATGAAGAAGTTGTAGCTCTTTTTGTGTTGCTATATTTTTATATGTTACATCAGTGTAATATAGATGGAGATGCTTAAACACTGCGTATCACAGTGCATTGGCTTTTGTTCTTGGTTAGTCAATGCAGCATTTCGTCCTCTAATGTTTCTGTTCACTCTGAAGGATGGTTATGTTCTCCAATAACGTGGAGCCAGCCAATGGCTTTCTAGTGCGCTACCTGCACAGGAAGTTAATGGAAGCAGAGGACCCCAGAAGCTTGACGAATGAGGATCTCCTCCGGGTGCTAGATTGGGTGCCCAAGCTCTGGTACCACCTCCACACTTTCCTGGAAAAGCACAGCACTTCTGACTTCCTCATTGGTAAGACTTTAAGTGATTACTATTCAGGAACTCGTAATTTCAGACAGTTCTAATTTAAGGTGAATGCTGAAGAATTTAAGCTGTTTTTCATTCATCCTGGAAGCACCTCACATTCTATTATTCAATAGTGGATTATTTCTGAAATTATTTCCATTTTTCATATAGTATTCTGTCCTTGTGTTTGGGCTGTAGGGCCGTGTTTTTTCCTGTCCTGTCCAGTGACAGTCGAGGACTTTCGCTGTTGGTTCATCGACCTGTGGAACCACTCGATCATTCCTTACCTGCAGGAGGGAGCCAAAGACGGTATCAAGGTGCGTCAGTCTTACCCCGCAAAGAAAATATCTTACAGGATGTCCTGTACGGCTTGAAACAGTTTTGCTTTTTACAGCACATATAAGCATAATGAGTGGAACATACCTACATCTCTAGCTTATCAGATAGCAAATATAATGTCAATAGCATCATATTTACATGTATTTGTACATATAAGGATATTTCACAGCATATGGAAATTATGGAAGAGCTGAAATTTAACATTATTTGTTGTTCAGTGCTATTTGAGGCTTTGTTGAGTTGATTTAGCTAATCAAAACTGTAATCTGGGTGCCTTCTAGATAATGTTTGTGTACCCTATTCCTATATATTTTTTATATGAATATGTATTCTCCTGGCACAGGCACATGGTCAGAAGGCAGTGTGGGAGGACCCAGTGGAGTGGGTGCGGGATTCACTCCCATGGCCCTCTGCCCAGCAGGACCAGGCCAAGCTCTTCCATCTGCCTCCACCCAGTACGGGGCCAGCCAGCCCCAGCCAAACTGGAGACGAGCGGCCCCACAAAGAAACCCCTCCCAGCTCCATGGAGTCAGACCCACTGGTTAGTTACACCAAAAAAAAATTTCAGTAGGTAGTTTAATGTGAACATAGATATTATGAACACCTTATGAGTAGATGCTGTTCAAAATATTAACGTGCTTTCATTTGAATAGAAGAAAGCTAATAATTCCTTTACTGAAACACAGAAGTACTGTGATGTTATGTCTGATACACCTTTCTCTCCTCACTGTCTTTTATTTTTCATTGCAGATGGCAATGCTGCTAAAACTGCAGGAGGCAGCCAATTATATTGAATCACCAGAAAAAGAGGCTGACCCCAAACTGCCCACGCTATGAACACAAATATATACTGAGCCTTCGCTGATCACTTTCATCTCTCCAATGGTTCTGACAAAACTCAGAGATCCTAATGCAACCTCCTGAAATACCCGTTCATGTCATAAAGTACTAAAAACGTCCGTATTCTTCTAACAGAGAACATAAGTCATGTTTTTTTGGTTGGCTCACCTCGTTTTTCTTTCCTGTTTATATAATAACGTATGTACATTGCAAGAATATTTGTTATAAAATGTGTCATAAAAGCTAATAGATACTTTTAGCCACAAGCAGATAGGTACTTTTGTTACAAACACAAATATATAATGCTTGTACCTGCAGATCATATACGCTATACAGTTTAAATACAGCATAACCAGTATGTGTCTTTCTTTTCATGAGCATTTACTGTTCCACTGCTGCCCACGGTACAACTCAAGGAAGCAGGTGTTAACTGCTAATCTCTAGCATGCACCAATTGCATTCACCTCACCGCTTCTGGAAAACAGTACATCTGACCGAGCACCATCTCTGTGTGCAGACATTTGCAGTAACGAGTGTGCAGAGTGCACACTGATCGAACACGTCTGCCTGGCCTGGTTCATTTCAGTGAACGTCTCTACCCATAGTCTAAACCACAAGCTAAAGCCTATGATCACTACGAACCTCGGAAACACCTCGGATTTCTTACTTTCTTTTATCTGCCAGAATATCATGTCTGCAAAAAAAGAATGCCATCAAAAGGCAAAAATCCTACAAAGGGTGCCATCCTACCCCCTGTAGGGGGCGCTGTTCATCTCCAAATCGACATGGCCATACCACTGGCAATGTTTGGGAAGTCAGTAAAAGCACTTCGAGCATCCATAGCAAAGAGTACAAAGAGCTTTGGTACAGAACGCTATTTCTGTAAGCTCTCTAAACATAGAGCATAACATTTCTATATTCTTTTTATGTAACAGTACTGTAGTTAGATTTTATTCGGCTTTGAAACTAATCTCAGCTCAGGGGGTGGGTAATCTCAGGCATTCAGATATGATCGTTTAATATTGCTGTACTCTCGGTTCATGGTTCTCTTGTAGCATACGGTGCAAAAATGCAACAACCAAATACTCCAGTGTTCAGAAACCTGCTCAGTACCGGCTGTGCGGTTGGGAAGAGGAGAGGAGAGCAACTGCCCCTGCGGACGTGCATTAAGAGCTGCTAAAAGAGAACTCTGCTAAAAAAAAGAGAAAAGTGCAAGATTATGTTTCGATTTATTTGGTGCTATCAGACATCCGTCACTTCTAGGAAAATTACTATTTTCCCATTCAGTGGTCTTATATGAACAGTATAGGTGCTTTATCTCAGTAAAATAGCCTTACGGTCTCATAGCTTACAATGACATCTTTCTTCATCAAGTAATTCCCAGACACTAACTAGCCATCCAGTACCTTTATCTTTCTCTCTATGCTCTCCTTTCTATTTCGAATGGCCGTGGCATGTCTTAACATTGTGATGTTACCGTCAAAACGTCTCACAGGCATATCCTAACGGTATTCTTCCGGGAATGGAAGTAAAGGTGACATATTTGCGGTGCTGCTTTGTTAGAAGATCCAACATTAAGCCCTGTAGTAAACCGAGGCATGGACTTCGATTAAGTTTGGCCGGGAATGTACTGCATAAAACTAAAGGATGCGCACTTGCTCAAAATAAGCAGTGGTGGACCAGTAATTTCCCTCACCTTTACCAGAAAGCATAAAGCATATCAATATACGCATGTTTACAGGCAAAAAAAATACTGATTTGAGTGGATCAGTCGTAGAATTTGCATCATTCCAAATGGTTTCTGCATTGATATTTTTCTTTTGCCTTAAACACTGTATTCTGTTGTTGTTCATCAATGTAAATATGTCACTGACAAAAAAAAGGAAAAAAGGGTCTTAAAATGGTCATATAGGGTTTATCTAGATGAGTAAAAAGTGCCACATCTAAAAGGCTTTAGATAGGTATTACTTATATTCACATACAGTAAGATTGTCTATTTCAAGTTTCTTTTTGTGCGCTGCTATTCCCAACCTGCTGTTGGACATTTCCATGTAATTATTTCCTGTAAGACTTATGACAGCTTGTCAAGACTTTATTTGCTCAAGCCCATGCAATGGCTTTCCTTCCTAAAAGGAGATTGGAGGACTCTAGGTCCTGTGTGCTGTTCTATATTTCATTTAAACATGGTTATAGAGGATAGATTGGTCTTTATAATGTAACAGTATTACTGGTAAGTTACCATAAAATTGAAATGAGAAAATATGGCTTCATTCCAAGGGGCGAATTATGAATTTCTTGGTGTGCTTTGGTGCAACAGATGAGAAGGAAATTTCTGTTAGAACTGTGCCTCATGTTTGCCCCTGTATGAAATAGGATGTTGGTAACAGAAGCCGTCGTGCTCTGTCTGCATCACATCTCTGGTTCATGTGCCTGTAACTGTGATGGCTGTGTTGTGCTGTGCTGTGTCTCCCTAACAGGACTATTCAACAACTTACTGTTGACTGACTGGCCAAGAGGGAGGATGATAGTGATGCTGGGTTTTTTTATTGTTATTTTTTTTCTGTTCTCTCTCTTAGCCCCACTTAAACCACATAACCACATAACTATACTACCTGCCCGAGTTGTGATCATTGTTGCTCGTTTTACTGGAGAATTCTGACAGCATTACATTTGTACCGTGTTTTCAATTGAATGCACAGAAAAAAAAATGAGATTCTTCTCTGATGGCCAAAGTTATACTACAGATATCCTTTAACGCATCAGATCTGCTCAAATGTCCCAACGGAGTGTACAACTAGATTTCCGTGAAAGTTTTTTTTACACAAAAACAAGTAACAGTACGTTACTAGCTCTAGGTCAGAAGTTGTTGAACAGTCTGCAGATTCCATGCAATGCTTGTTAATGATTCAAAATGAAAATAACTATCAAAGGTATATGGTATCTAATATAACTTGCAATGTGCAATAGATGTGCAATGGGTTTATAAATGTTGTAAAAGCATGTCACCTTTGTGTGAAAAAAAAAAAAAAAGAAATTTGGAAATGGTCTACCTAATGTTTGGCCATTATAATAGGATATAGGCTTCTTGTTTGTAATTTTCTCCCCCAGCTGATGATTGTTGAAACCAGTTAATTTTTTTTTTTCCTTTTTTTGTACATAAGGTCATAATTGTATACATTGTAAATAGCCAAGTCATTTGCGACAACAATCATTTAGGATATGAAAACTAGTAGAGATGTGGTTTGTGAATGGAGAAACTGTCTGTTTGGAGTGACCCTGTAAACCTGTGGGGAACTGGCATGCTTTCAGAGCTCTGCATAACCACAAGTCCAACGTTATTCATCTGCCATAATAAAAATCACACCTCCTTCTTTACCCTTGTTCATGCTCTGCTTTATCTCTTCAGTGGAACAGAAGATGGTTTAGTATTTATAATGTTTAAACAAATGTTTTCTTTAGTCTGTTTATACTGATTAAAGTGTAATTAATGTCAGATATTAATAGGTGTTTTGCTTGTAATCATAAAGTTTACAGTCATTAGTAAGTTGACTTCATTAGCTTCGGCTCCTTTCCTGGCGCGTGAGACTCCGTGCACGTGCAGTATCCCAATGCGCGCCCCCTCATGACGTGAAAGCTCGGGCAGTGGGTGGAGCCTAATAGCTGCACGCGCGCTTGTTATATATAAGGCAGCCCCCCTTCCGAGGAGCAGTCGAAGGTATCGAGTTAGCGAGAGGGATCTTTCCTGCGGACGAACATGCCGGCCAAGCCAGCACCCATTAAAAAAGGGGTCAAGGCGGTGAAGAAGGAGGCGCCACCGCCGAAGCCTGAACCTGCACCCGAGGCACCTCCGGCTGAAGCTCCACCCGCTGAGGCTCCACCCGCTGAAGCTCCACCCGCCGAGGCTCCACCTGCTGAAGCTCCTGCAGCCGCTGAGGAAGCTCCAGCCGAGGCTCCACCAGCGGAGGTGCCCAAAGACGGTACTGTTTAGGGTCCTGAAACCAACTATCCCAAACCCCCTCCCATCTTTCTCCTGGGCTCTAAAAACACAACATCCTTTTATTTAATGTAAAAAAAAATGAAGTGGCTTCAAACATAGAGTCAGTCCTCTCTGAGCACTAGCCAAGAGTTTATTCAGCACTGACTTTTATTTCAGCTGAAAAGATCCACAGCTGTTTGATGGAATCCTTCTGATGACCTCTGCAAAGGCAGATAAATCCTTGAGAGCTCTCTGAGAAACAGACATGTAATCTACAGCTAGCAGAACAGCTGAGCGGTTATGGTATAGTGTTTTAGGGCTCGGCTTTATTTGGCTGGAATCTGGAGCTGAGCCTCTCAGTGTTACTGATATTTTCCTCTTGGTGCTGAGGCATCAGCTTTATTAAGAAGAAAGCAGTTAAAACATGCAGAGCTATACAGCCATATCCTTAAACATCAACAGCGAAATGATTCTTACAGTGAAATTTCCAGTATCGAATTCCTTCTTAATGTATACGTTTATGTCCATCTGGTCTTTGTAAGTGTTAATTCAGCACTTCGAGTCTGGCCCTGGGGATTCTGGCACTTCAGCGAAGCCTGGGCCTCTAGTTTATCTGTGCCATAAATACCCTCCTTCCACTTACGCATGATAAATCTCTGCATTTAAAACACCCTATAGCATTACAGATGACAAACTCTTTTAGCGGGCTGCTTAATGTACATAACTAACTTAGACTGAAATAGATTTGATTTATTTAATGCCCTGTTCTTGTGTGTATCTTGTGCTGTTACAATAAGCTACATTTCTAGGGATAAGAGCATCTCGCTGCTTGCTTTCAAATTTCTGTTTAAAGCAAAGTTTTTTTTATTTTGCATTTTTATTTCTGCGCATTGCATTCTGCACACATGCTAGAAGTTCAAGCCTTTTCATGTTCAAAGCTTGTAATGTTGGCTTTTACTGTATAGACATTTTATAGTAATATTTACTATTATAATATGATAGAATAATAATAATATTAGGGTCATGTTTTTTTCTTTGCCAGAATTGAATTTTTTTCAGTCCAAATGTTCTCAGCTCGAGTCCTAGGGAGCTCCTGGCCTACAGGTTTTTCATTTCCATCACATCTTATCCAACTCGTGATTGTTGAGATGGATCACTATCCCCATGACTGGAGCTCACAACATCTGGCCTAGACTCGTGTTTCACACTCCAGTTTTTGTGCGATTGCAGATAGTCCACTATAATTGCTCCATTGTAGCTTCCAGCACAGATATACTGAGCATTCAGTGTTGCATGGCTCAGGTGTGTTAGCAGCCCAGAAAGACTGGATTAGGAAATACTCTTTTATAGGCTTTCATCATTTTTTGGCATTTTTCCAGCATTTAAAAGTATTTCTTTGCTTCCTTCTTTTTTTTTTTTTTACTAACGCTTTAATGTGTGCAATCAGCTGATGCTGCCCCTGGCCAGGAAGATGCTGCACCTGCTGAAGGAGAGCCTCCTGCTGATGGTAACATGCTATATTAGCACTGTGCTTTTCACATCGTGTAAGAAGATAACCTCTTACAGCCCGAATGCCAAATGCATCAAATGTCTCTCTGTACACAATTATCCAGGATGCAAAAACCAATTTGTACTAAGGGCCCGCACTGGGGGGGGCCAAATTAGTAAAGGTGCATAAATGTTTAGTGCTTTCTGTACTCAAACACAGATGAATGTGTTAATTAATCATCTGCTAGGTGTGATGGAATAGGTATAGTACCAAATTGTGCTGGACAAATTATTGTGTACGTTATGAAAATCTACAGGCACATTTTTAATTCGATGCACATCTCAAAGCATCAGCATTCTCCAAACGTTGCTTACCTGCCGTAGGTGTGTTGGTAGCTTGTCTAGGATAGAATAGTACATTGTTTAAGTAGTCTTTAAGAACTCATGCCCTGCCTTATTCAAATTTCTGCTTGCCATTTGCTGCTTCTAATAAAACCTTGCTTATTTAACAACAGCCCCTGCTGCTGAAGCTCCACCAGCTGAGGAGATCAAAGCTCCAACACCACCTCCTCCTGCAGGTAAATCATGTGCTTTTTGCTTCTCAGTACTGTGTGTGTGTGTGTGTGTGTGTGTGTGAGTTGCCTGTGGATGGATTAGTGTTCCTGGGTGAGGATGACCAAAATGGACTGGTTCCTGAAGAAAAAAATGAACAAACGTTATAACTTTGAACTCTGCTTGTTCTCCCAGAGCCCACCAGCGAGCCTCTGGAGCTGGTTGTAGAGGATGTCAATGATGTTTCGGTCACTATCCAGTGGAGACCTCCTGCTACTATTGGGAATGCTGGCTTGGATGGATACACCGTGGAAATCTGCAAGGAAGGAAGTAAGTCAATCTTTCAGACTGTGGGACAGTATTTGAAACCGCAGTCACATCAGATCAAACCCCATACGTAAAAGCAAATCAGGATTGTAGTTTTAGCACGACGACCCTACATTTGCAGCGCATGAACATTTTTGCTGATTATTCGAAACACCATGTACCAGCACATCACTTGTAACATACAGGTTTATTGGTTGGTCAGACTTCTCAGTTGCACCTGTTCCCAAAGTGTCACTGGTAGATTTATATCCACACCTAGCTCATTTCCTTATAAGGAGTGAGGCATTTCTAGCGCTGTCTTGGGAATGTCTTGCAGCATGCATTCTTGTTGCAGAAACGGGTTTTTCTGTTTTTAAAGCTGGTCGGAAAAATAAGCGAAGATTAAAAATAGACTAGAGAGATGCTGATGATGGGGCAGGTAAGTTGGTAGGTAGGTCATTTTAATCATTCATGAAACTATATAGCAGTAAAGCAGCTT
>JAOTRJ010000019.1:7603143-7615701 GCA_028564905.1 Leptodoras praelongus
TAGTTTGTATATCCAATGTCTGTCTCCCAAAGCAATAGCCTCAAAATTGCTGTTAGGTTTCAGTAAATACAATAGGAAGTGTTTCTGTGTCAACTGACCTCTGAGCTTTTTATACACTGGCTCTGAGGAACCAGGCTCTATTCTTCTGCATACATCCTCACATTTTCTTGCACATATTTTGAACTATTATTCTTTCTTCTAGCTGGTGATTGGAAGGCCGTTAACGAGGAGCTCACCATTTCCTGCCGTTATGTCATTAAGAACCAGACCACCGGTGACCGGCTGAACATCAGAGTGGTGGCTGTGAACGCTGGTGGCCGCAGCCCCCCTGTCACTTTACCAGATGCCGTCCTGGTCAGAGAAGTTGTTGGTAAGTGTATGCTTCCTGGCCAAGAAACGATACCTCTCTACCACTGCAAGGAAAACCCGAGAGGTGCTGGACGTGTTCTGGTATGTGGCATGAGTGTTCTGTACAGCATAGGCTTTCCGCAATAGACTCTGCCATTGCGGACTGGGTAGGAGTCTGCCTGCCTACCATGAGTTCCCTAAAGTGTTGGCAACAGTGTGCAGGAAACTTTGAACCGGTTGTGTTCAAAGGGAGTGTTTTCAATGCAGCAGCTGTGAAGTTAACTAGCTTACATTGTTGCAGTGTTGTAAATCAAAACCCACCATTATCAACCTTGTTATATCCAGCTCTTATAGTTACAAGCTGTTTGCAGACCACTAGCTGCCCTTTGGCATACAGGTTTATCTTGCTGACATGCTTGGCTCAGGCTTACGGATGGGGCTGTCTTACAAACTTGAAATATCAAGTACAATGTTAATTACGCACGATGTGGCTCACACATGTGACTTGGACAGATACCAGAAGCCAGTTTGGTGCCAGAAAAATATCTGGTTGTACATAAGGATTTTTTTTACCATAAGTACAGAAGATACAGTACATGAAAGAACTTAGAATGGAGAGTTGAGCTATATCGGAAGACACCTTGATTCCTGCACTTTCTCCATGCACTACGCCCACGTAGGGAAATGTAGTCACAGGTTCTGTTGTAGAGCTGATGGCACAATGGAGATTGGAATGGAATGGCAAATTATGAATTAAGCATGACAATCCCAGTCACAAATCATGGAGAAAATTGCTGGGAAGTGTTTTCATTAACACGGATTACATGTGGAAGGCTTTACATGGCTTGGACAGGCTGCATTCTGGAGCGGTGTCAAGCTCCTTACCCCAAGAGCGATGGTGACAAATGCGTAGGGGGTGGGTGACATTCCCATGTGTTCTCACACTGTGTCACAGCTAAGACGGCTCTCTGGGTAGCATTTGCCCGCGACACCATATTTATCTGGAAACACCCCATGGATTTGGAAAGGCAGAGCAAAAAGCCATTGACACAGAAGCTAAGTGATAGCCAAGTGAAGCCTCAAATAGTGAAGGTTTTTAAAGAATGGGTTAATTTAATTACTGACACATGTGTACATAACACTGGCTGGCAGCCAACGAAAGTGCATATCAGTTTACACTAAGACCTCATGGCTATATGTGTGGTCTTGCTGCCAGCGTTCCTGCAAAGGTAAAATAACAGTGCTCCTGCTTCGATGACATTTATGCAGCGCTAAGCTTTAAACAAACAATATCAGTGGACTCTGTTCGCCTTGATCTGTAAAATGATTTCATGAAAGTATAACTGAAACAGATTTTCCCCTCCTGGATTTGCTCCTGGTGCTTAGTGTTGTGGTTACACCACGTAACTCAAGCTCTCCATCATACATCATAAGAGGTTAGGATGTGTCACACTAGCCTATTTACAGCTGGGATGAGATGAACAGCCGCGTGGTCAGCATGTCCAACGGCCCAAAGTAGATTTGCACTGCAGTTTTATGATAAGTTTTAAGATCATGAGTGTTTATTTCATCTTACCAAAGGTTTAATCTGGTTTCAGTGACCCAGCTATTCAGCTTTTTTTTTTTACCCAAATCGCCATTAAGTAATTCAGGAACAGTTTCAGCTGGATTTAAGCCACTTGACGTGTGTTGCCTTTATAGCTAGGAAAGGTTAGCAGTCTAATTTTAACTCTCGAGTTTAAATGCACTTAAAGGTAAAGGTTAAAAAGTGGTCTGAATTGCATTTATAAATGTAGAATATCACTGCATGGTGATAAGTTCAGGTTGCTGTCTGTGCAGAGTTTTACATGTTATCCCCTTGTCCATGTGGGCCTCCTCTGGGTTCTCTAATGAATTAGTGTGTGAATGTGTATGTGCATCGGGCTCTGTGATGGACTGGTGTCTCGTGCACGATGTATTCCCGCCTCACGCCCAGTGTCCCGGGGATCCAGTGCAACCCTGACCAGGCTGAACTGCTCGTGAAGATGAATAAATGAATGTATTTTGTAAGATATATCTCATTTTGGATTGCATCCCTTGCAGATCGCCCCAAGATTCGCCTGCCACGTTTCCTGAGGCAGCGTTATGTGATGAAAGTCGGAGAGAAAGTCAACCTTGTCATCCCTTTTAGTGTATGTGAGCCTTAAATCCTCAGCAGAGTTTTGTATAATAGCAAGTTCAGAAACACAATAAAAGTTCCTTCAAAATGTTCCTTGCAGCCTTTCTGACTTGATCGTTTAATTCAGTTTACGGTTTCTCCTTTACAGGGCAAACCCCAGCCTGTCATTAGCTGGACAAAGGACGGACAGGCGCTTGACACCAAGAGAGTGAACATCCGCAATAGTGACAGGGACAGCATCTTTTTCATCCGTGCCTCTGAGCGTAATGACTCTGGTGTCTATGAGATGTGCGTTAAAGTGGACAGCTTCGAAGACAAAGCCCAGCTGACTCTGCAGATTATTGGTGAGTTTAGAGGTTGTGGCCTAAGATAGAGGCTCCTGCTTAAGATTCATAGGCTAAAAGCTACTGAACGTTTGATTGTGTTGTAATGAGTGAGCAGCATTTCAACATTTTAATGAGAGACTTTTTATGTATTAAGTTACTTTAACTCTCAGGTTAACTCTAATCCATTCCTGTTTACTATTAAGCTTACAAAATTATGTAAACATATGACTTAGTTTATTTTTGTAATTTATTATAATTTATTATGAGGCAGAATGTTAGTACTTTGTTAATGGTTCTGCTAAAGTGAAATCTGTCATTTTCAACATGATACTGTTGTGGTGACTCACAGAACTGCCAGGTCCACCAGCAAGCATAAAGATTGTGGACAGCTGGGGGTTCAACGTTGCTTTGGAATGGACTGAGCCGAAGGATAACGGAAACACAACTATCACTGGATACACCGTACAGAAGGCTGACAAAAAGACTGGGGTAAGTGCTTCACCTTATTTTATTAAAGAACATGCTCATTTCAATCAAATGGATTTACTGCTGTGTCTGTGAAACGGCTGTTTTTTATGTCATGTGTAGAAATACGTCAGTGTTCGTGTTAGTCCTCGTCTTTCAGTTTTACAACCAAATGTTTTTAAGTATTAGGAAATATACAATACATACCCATTTACTCATTTATTCTGAATGTAAATTCAAAGGTTTCATTGGCTTAGTTTATTTTATTTTATCACCTCTATTGTCTCACATTAACAGAGTTTCATCACAACGCTTGGCTCTATGGGGTTTTTTAACCAATTTGTTTTTCTGCTTACTGAATTGCTTTGCTGACTAGTTAGGTATATTAGACTTGGCCCATATCAGTCATTTGTACTCACCCATTGCTGCTGTTTCCTCTCCACAGGACTGGTTCACAGTGCTGGAACACTATCACAGGCTGAATGCCACAGTCTCAGACCTGATCATGGGAAATTCTTACACTTTCAGGGTCTTCTCTGAGAACAAGTGTGGAACCAGCCAGGACTCCACTGTTTCAAAGTCATCTGCCACCATCCAGAAGACATGTAATACGAAATGCTTCATTACTATATGATCTGTATTTGGTAGAATGTGCTCGGTCCACCATGGGCACAGACTGACCAGAGACATCCATTACTGGAATAATATGGCTTGGCTGTAGTATATGGCCTATAAAAACGATGTTACCATGAGTCTATTGGTTTTTGGTCAGGTGTACTTTCAGTTACATTTCGGACTTTACCATAAATTACCGTAATTGACAACTGAAGTTGATATATTAAAAACATCCATTTTTCATCATCAGATAATGTCTTTTAATCATATTTAATCTCTCTGGGAGGTTATAGCTCACCAAAAAGGTGTTTGGAGCACCCAACAGAACAGTCATGCTGCATTTTTCGGATGAGGTGCAAAAGACAGGACATGTCTGACTTTTTTTTTCTTTTGCAATCAGCTATTGAATATAAACCACCAGACTACAAGGAACATATCTTCAGCGAGGCCCCCAAGTTCACCACCAACATGCCAGACCGCTGCACCACTGTGGGCTACAGCACCAAGCTGCTGTGTGCCGTCAGAGGATTCCCTAAGGCATGTTGGCTCACTTTACATTATTGCTTTAATTCTGATTAGCTTGAGAGCACACGGCTTGAGCAAGTCAGTACACAAGTTAGAGGGTTGACTAGAAGTAGGCTAAGCGTAGTAAAAAAATTGACAGTTGTATATTCGTGATGTAGAGGCAGTAATAACCCACCACTGTGTGCTGGAAGCTCCTGGAAGCTGCTGGATCCCGACTCGTATTAGTAGATAGCAAAAGCACTTGGGATAGAAATTAAATAGAGTAAATTCACACTGGTGAGAACTAGATGAGTGGCATTGTTGCTTGTAGCCAAGTGAGGCCCCTGACACTGATCATGATATTCAACACCCAAAGCCTCTTACAAGTAAGTATAGCAGTAATGCATAGTAGGGCTTTGGGAATTATGTGGCTTTAATTCATCTATCAACAAGCTATCAACAAATAATAAAGCATTTCAGAATCACATGCTTGCAAATGATAACCATGAAAGGACCAAATCACTTATTTTCCTTTTCGTCGCCCTTTGCTCTCTCCGCAGCCCAAGATTCAGTGGATGAAGAACCAGATGATAATCGGTGAAGACCCCAAGTACAGGCAGATAAACAACCAGGGCATCTGCTCTCTGGAGATCCGCAAGCCCGGTAACTTTGACGGTGGTGTGTACACATGTAAGGCCGTCAATGAGCATGGTGAGGCGGCTGTCTCCTGCAAGCTGGAGGTCAAACGTAAGTCAGCTAAGAGATAACAAGTGTAACAGGTGTTAATAAACAATGCGTGGCTCGTTTGTGCAGCAGGTTTTAGCATGCTGTCGGAGGAATGTCTGCAGCTGACACAACAGGGACCGCTCTCACTTTGATAGTTATTTTTGCATTGAACAAATGCAGAACCAGTCGGATTTGGTGATCTCCTGTATAACATATAATAAACTGGTCTAAGTTAGAAACTTAAGTAATATATTATGGTTGTTTACTAGCAGTTGAATACCACAATGCTGTTGAATTCTTGAATCTGAACCGCAGTTAGCTCACAGGTTTATATTAATTCAATAAGAGATTAAAAAGAGATAAACAGATTAACAACCTTGCGTTATTTAAGGAAATGTATAACTATGGTGAACTATGGTGAAGCTTTCTGTAAGTAGACTTATTTAAAAATTGATGAAAGGAGTCCCTGGTATCAGTGCTTATCAGTCTCCTTGTAACACGACAAGCTGCATTTTTGTCTTTTAACAGTATTAAATTTTGAGAGCTGAAAAATTATCTGGTGCTGGAACTACTTGTTTATACTGTAGATGCTACAGTGAATGTGATAACAGTAACTAACTTGCCCAGTGGATGTTCCACAACATGTAACTATAAACAGTTAAAAAGCCCAAAGTGGTGTTTGCTAATAAATGAAAAACATTCTGTGGTATAAGAGAAAAAGAACTTAGGTAGTTACAGTTACTCTGCTATGCCATCAGGCCAGTCATAGCACACCACCCAGTCATGGATTATTTTCCCATAACAGCATGCCCTGTCATGTTGTATTCCTTAGGTAATTCAATATAAGCCATGTTAATGGTCTTGTTTATACTGATATGCTTCCTGTTCTAATATTAATAATGTTCTCACCACTTAGTACATGCTTGAGTCTGACATTTTGTTGTAAAATGGTTAAAATTTCCTATATTTTTCATGTGAAAACTCCTATAGTGTGTGTTGACAGTTGTGTGACTGAAGACTCCTTTGGCATTTTAGACATGTTTTGATTGAATAGTGTGGCACTCACTTACAGCCTAACATGGAATACTTTTACTTCCCCTACAGAACCAGTGGCTCCTGATGCCGATAAGAAATAAGGTAAAGAGCCATGCTCGTGTTGGTCACTGTCAGTAGTGTGGTTCAGATCAATGTTTGTTCCTTTCCTTAGGCACATAATATCTGACATGAACGATTGCTCTCTTTCTTGTCACCCCCGATCAATTCCTCTTCCACTGTGAGAGTTTATTATTGGTTCAAAACGCATCATCAAGGACTGATTTTTGTCTGGCCGTAATAGGCAGAGGTGTTCCAGATAAGTAATTTCGAGTCCTGTGTACTATACATCTATTTGGGTCTTGACAACTGTCTCTTCCCTGACCCCATCCCCCATGTGCTGACCTTACATGGTGGGTACTAAATTTGGATACTGCAGCCTCTGCCGCTGCAACGTTCTGATGTGGCTCCATATGTGTACAACGGGAAAGAAAATCACATTTCCCTGACTCAGCACCCAGTTCCCCATTAGGCCCCAGGGAACCTACCGTCACTTGCTGGCAGTTCTAATAAACATTTCTGCCTACATTCACTGCACGAATATTACAGTTCTTTGTCAGGGAGGGATCACGATTATTTGTTCTGTTCATGCAGAGAACATTAAATGGTAGTAATGCTAATGTATATGAACTTGCTTTTAAAAAAAAGTAAAATGAAACAAAAGTAGTTTTTGATAATGTTTCATTTATAGATGTAGAAGGAAGAAGGTAAAAATCCACCACAATTTATGTTGCGAGCTGTCAAAATGATTGCGAGAAGCCATTTACTTCTGCTTGTGTTACATTTCTGCCTACGTTTGTTCCAGTCCCAATTTAGGAGCAGCAAGATCGCAGTCTGCTCAAAAGGTAAAGCCACACGCCTGTGCCCACTCTGTCTATAGAGTACCATGTCAAATAGCACGCATGAATTATGATGATTTGTTGTCAAATCTGATCTCATATTAAGTATTCTTTCCTTTTTTTTAAGGATTATGAAGACACTGGTTGCTGACACTGTACATTGAACTGTACATATAAAGGAAATAACCAGGGACATTTATTGTCTTTTTTCATATGTAACACTTCAACTCACAAATAGAGCACATCTATTATATAGGTACATCTGACTGCCTGTGGTTCAGACAACTGTTTATTTGTTTCTATTTATGTATGTATCTTCTGATACCTGGCACTATCTTTAAGACTGATCAAGTTTTTGCCTGTTAAAGGGATCATCTGCGGAAAAAAAACATTTCAGTGTTTGTTAAAAATAAATTCATGCCTTCAATTTGTTCTCGTTGTTTGTTTTGTTTTGAGTTCATGAGCTTTTCACGAGTTATAATTAATGCGCTGGGTCGTTAGTATGAGACAGTGGCACAGGGGTTAATTTGTGACAAGGCTAAATCTGTGGCATGTCTGTGACATATATCCAGGGGTCAGAGGTTTGAATATTTTCTAAGTGACATAATGGTGATCATTATCAAACTTCTGTTGTAATAGTTTTACAGTTACTATTTTAGTTATTATTAGCCTACCTGAGTGGCCATTTTTTGTTTTAAAATGAAGCCTGTTATCCCAAATTACTTGTGTCTTATAAGAAATTACAGTTCTGGTCTAAAGATCACTAAATTAAAATCAAGTCAAATTATATTTGAAGCTGACAGAAATTTCAATCAGTCAAGGAAAAGTGCTGTTGTGACGAGACGAGTTTCACAGGTTGGTAGTAGTCATTTTCATTGTAAAATGGCATTTTCACTGGTTTGGGTTCAGGATATATTTGCTAATGTGTTTAATATTACAGTAGTGTCAAGAAATAAATCTGTCAATGTCCTTACAGTGAAAGGTGTTCCTGGCTGCAAAAAGGTTTGATCCCTCTCTCTGGGCTAAATAAAAACATAAATAAAGCATTTGTTCCTGCGAATGCGCAGAAGCCTTTGTAAATTTAGACAAAGCTTTAAGCAGGTGGGTCATTTCAGGTTCTGCACACACACAACCTTGGCCTGAGCAAAGTCATGACCAGAAATAAATAGAGTATCTAGGCTGCATTGCACATGGATGCCACTCATACAACCTTCACTGGTACTTAATGCCAGTTGCAAAGGGCACTATGCATGACGTTCATTATCACAACTTCCTGGAGAGTCAGGCATAGTGTTACAGGATGATAGTCGTGCATGGCACTCGCTGTTTTCCCACTTCTGTATAACAGCATGCATTATTGTTCACATATTTCTAGAAGCGCTAACAAGCACTGTCACGTAAAGATTTACTTCTAAATGGATACTTTGCAGTTTACAGTAAAGAAAATGACACGTCAAACAGAACAATGCTAAACAGTACCAGTCAAAAGTTTGGACACCTTTAATTCAGTGGATTTTCATTATTTTTAAACGTTCTGCATTGTAGATTAATACTAAAGTCATCCAAACTATGAAGAAAAACATACGGAATTATTTAGTAAACAAAAAAATTTTAAACAAACCGGAATATTTTATATTTTAGATTCTTCAAAGAAGGCACCTCTTGCTTAGTTGACAGCTTTGCACGTCTTTATGAGGTAGTCACCTGGAATGGCTTTCAGTTAACAGCTGGGCCTTGTCAAGAGTTCATTTCTTGAATTTCTTGCCCTCTTGATGTGTTTGAGACATCAGTTGTGTTGTGAAGAGGTAGAGTTTACAGGTATACAGTGAATAGCCCTATTTTGAATAATGTTCTAATCCATATTACGGCAAGAACGACTCAAGACTGTTGGAAAACCATTTCAGGTGATAACCTCATGAAGCTGATTGAGAGAACGCCAAGAGTGTAAGAGCTGTAATCAAAGCAAAAGATGCCTACTTTGAAGAATCTAAAATCTGAAACATCTTTTGGTTTCTTTAACGCTTTTAGGTTTACTACATGATTCCTTATGAGTTCCTTCATAGTCTGGATGACTTCAGTATTAAATTACAATGTGGGAATAATAAAAATACTGAATCAGAAGGTGTGTCCAAACATTTGACTGGTACTGTATACTAAATACTGTACATATCTGTAATTAGTAAATTGGCATTTTTACCTGTTTTAATTTTAGTCATCTATGCAAAATCATCTTTTCTCATTGGCCAGCATTAGGAAACCATGCAACAGAAGTGTGTGTTAATGCAACACTATGGGGCCTTTTTACAACAAGGACGCATATCGTCATTGGATGTGAAACCCAACACAACAGCACCCCCTTGTGGAGAATTTTCAGGTGCTAAACGTGAGTAAGTGAGTGAGTGAGTGAGTGGGTCACAATCCAGTTCCACGAGGTGCTTCACAGCTAAAAACCCAACAGAAACAGAGTAAAGTCATACAGCTGATTATGCACTAAGATGTGAGTGAGCAAAAGTAATGATAATAATACTGATCGACTTTGCGTTACACAGTTCAGATATTTATCACTTCATCACTTGCTGAGATACAGTAGATATGTCCAGAATTGCAGGGGAACGCTCAGTAGTGAAGGATTCCATGCTGAATATTGTTAACGTTGCTAGATATAGCCTATAGTTTATTGATTATTTTAGTCATTTGCATGAACTATATAAAAAGTTATTTTTATAGTTAATTGAGAGCTAATACTTGTAGCAAGGAAGATGATTGTTTAAGTGACAATGACAGCAACGTGGCAGTCAGAGATAGATGAGGGGAAATGAAGGGCCCACAGAACCGACAATAAACTCTGCAAGTCGGCTTGAGAGTCTGTCGGATTAGCTTTGTTTATCCCACTGCACTTTCAGTTGCACTCTAATCTAGTGCTGCTATTTCACGCTTGGATTCCACAATAGTTTCTCTATAACACTTATCATGAACAGCACTGACTCAGCTATTGTTGTAGGTTTGGAAGTAAAGTTATCATGCGAAGGCTACTGAAAGCAGTGAAAATCTATTGCGTGTAGAGTGTGTGCTGTAGGCTGTGTTATACTGCACAGCAGGTGGCACTGCTATTAAACCAGCAAATTAGACGTCTTGCAGCAACTTATTTTTCTAATATTAGCTTTTCAGCTATGTATGTGGTTCATAGCATTTGTCGCAGTCAGTCCAAAATGTCAGTGTGTCTCCCTCAGCTTTGTCTCCCATGGTAGATCCATGCCAAAGAAATCAAAAGCCCCAACATCGCTGTTACTCTTTATACTATTCAACGCAATTTTGGTAATGTATTAATAGGCTACAACTTTTAAGTGTCTAAAATGCAGACTATTGTTTAAGTGTGTGTGTGTTTTTAGTGACTTGATATGTAAATAAAATTGCAAAACAACAACAACAAAAAAACGTTTTGGCATTTTCCCTGGAAGTTTAAGAGTTTTTTTTTAAAGAAGAGTTTAAGCAATTTAAATGAGCCCATGCTCTTTAGATTTAATGTGAAGTGATTTAATATTTGCACATCTAGGGCATCTAGTGGAACCTGGTCCTGAGGAGTTGAAGAGATCTGATGTGCTGGAGGTCCTGCTCACTCTGACTGGGACTACAGCTCCATCTGCTGTGTGCAATTACAATGACAAGTAATTAGAAAAAGGCCTACAACACTGTTGTTAATTATACTATTTAATCATTTGGCAATTGAAGATAATAATTGTTGCAGTTTTGCAGCAACTGGACTATTTGCCCATTCTTGCTGTACAGAAGACTTTAGCTGCATAACAGTCTGGTTGCGTTTGATTTTCCTCTTCATGATGCTCCGTACATTGTCAATATGGGACAGATCTGGACTGCAGGCAAGTCTGTCAAGCACATGCACTCTATGTCTATGAAGCCATAGCCTTGTACAGAATGACCTTTTCTAGGAAAAGATGTCTTGACAGCAGCATATGTTTCTCTAACATACCAAAATAAACCACCGCATCAATGGTACGTTTAAATATGCAGATCACCCATTGGTAACAGCCTGGGTGGCCTTTATCATCTTTGGCACATAAAATCTGAAAGATCTTCAAAAACAAGCTGAAACATGGACTCAGCTGACCTCAGAACACGTATCGACTTTGTTTCAGTCCATCTCATGACTTTCGGCCCAGAGAACTCACTGGTGTTTCTGCACAAAATGAATATATGGTTTCCTCTTTGCATAATACAGTTTCAGGATGTATTTCTTGATGCAGCGGTGGACTGTGTTAAGTGACAATGATTTTCCAAAGTACTCCAAAGCCCATGTGGCTATGTCCATCACGGTAGCATGACCGTTTTTCAAACAGCCTGAGGGTTCAATGGTTACTCACATTCAGCAGTGGTTTCTGGGCTTGGCTTTCATGCACAGAGATTTCCCCTGACTCCCTGAAACTTTTCATGATACACTATATTGACAAAAGTATTTGCTCATTTGCCTTCACACGCATATGAACTTGAGTGACATCCCATTCTTAATCCATAGGTTTTAATATGGTGTCGGCCCACCCTTTGGAGCTATAGCAGCTTCATCTCTTCTGGGAAGACTTTCCACAAGGTTTAGGTGTTGAGGTCAGACACTGATGTTGGATGAGATGGCCTGGCTCACAGTCTCTGCTCTAATTCAAGCCAAAGGTGTTCTGTCAGGCTGAGGTCAGGACTGTGCAGGCCAGTCAAGTTCTTCCACACCATACTCACTCATCCATGTCTTTATGGACCTTGCTTTGTGCAGTCATGTTGGAACAGGAAGGGGCCATCCCCAGACTGATCCCACAAAGTTGGGAGCATGAAATTGTCCAGAATCTCTTGGTATGCTGAAGCATTAAGAATTCCTTTCACTGGATCTAAGAGGCTGAGCCCAACTCCTGAAAAAAAAACCCACACCATTATCCCTCCTCCACCAAACTTTACACTTGGCACAACTTTTCTGACTTTACACAGTCAGAAAAGTACCGTTCTCTTGGCAACCGCCAAACCCAGAAGTGTGGTTCACGTGGATGGAGAAGCATGATTCATCACTCCAGAGAACATGTCTCCACTGCTCTAGAGTCCAGTGATAGTGTGCTTTACACCACTGCTTCCAGTTTGGATGCAGCTGCTCGGCCATGGAAATCTATTCCATGAAGCTCTCTACACACTGTTCTAGAGCTAATCTGAAGGCCACATGAAGTTTATAGGTCTGTAGAGATTGACGCTTCAGAAAGTTGGTGACCTCTGTGCCCTATGCACCTCAGCATCCGCTGACCCCACTCAGAGGTGGCATCCTATCACGGTACCACACTGGAATTCGCTGAGCTCCTGAGAGCGACCCATTCTTACACAAATGTTTGTAGAAACAGGCTGCATGTCTAGGTGCTTGATTTCATACACCTGTGGCCATGGAAGTGTCAGTAACACCTGAATTCTATGATTTGAATGGGTAAGTGAATACTTTTTGCAA
>JAOTRJ010000019.1:7671872-7685161 GCA_028564905.1 Leptodoras praelongus
GGGTTGGTTCCTGCCCTTGCGCTCAGAGTTGCCGGCTGGGCACCGGCTCCCCCGTGACCCCGTAACTGGGAATAAGTCAGATAATGACTGACTGACTGACTGACAAACACACAGAAACATTAAGCAGCACGACATAAAATCTGTCTACGGATCAAAGTCAGGAGGAATCAATCTCAATCCCTATCATATGAAAGCTGATAACTGAGGAGGGTGATGGCTAACACATGCCATATAAGGAAAAGCGCTACCTATGATTGGTTAGTGTCACTGTGATTGACAGGGGAGAGAAAGTACTAAGATCCCTCCCACCCAGGCAGCATAGCCAACAGATCCTGGCCTCTGGGTTTGAAATCATGATCTCCTGCGAATGCAGTTTTGTTTGGGAGCCATGAATCCTAATTTCGTTTTGTTTATAGAACCTGTTGTCTGTGTTCAATGCCATGTCGATGAATCAGATATCTCACCATGACAGAAGATGAAACAGAAGATTCTTGAATTGCTTTTAACGCTTGCCTTTGTCTTGCTACCTAGAAAATCCTGGTGGTGGTCACTGTCTTTGACTACGACAAGATAGGCAAGAATGATGCCATCGGGAAGATCTTTATTGGCAGCAAGGCCTCGGGCACAGAGCTGAAGCACTGGTCTGACATGCTGGCCAACCCACGCCGCCCTATCGCTCAGTGGCACACCCTGAAAGAGGAAGAGGACATAGACGCCACGCTGGCTTCTCTCTTCGCCAAGAAGTAACTTCACCTCTAAACAAATCCAACTAATCAACTAACCTCCCTCCTCAACCCATCCAACCCAGCCACCACTGCATGAAAGCCGACCAACCACTGCCCACGCCTACTCCAAATAATGTTCCAAGTAATGTACTTGAAAAAAAGTCAAAACTCCATGTCTCCCCAGTTCATCCTGTAGTGTATACTGCGTGGAAGCATGTGGTGAAAGAAGACATGTTTTGTGGTCCCAAATTGTCATCCCATGCTCCTGCAACAGAGGGATATTTGCACACGGAGTCATAAAGCTTCCATAACACAAACATGCCATTTTCATCTTCTGTGGTCAGTTACCATCAACATATCCGATTAATTCAATGAAATAATCTCATTGAGTGTATATAAGGGCAAGAAAGCTCCACATCTGTTCAAATATATTTAAATACTACAGGAATAATATATGTGAAGGATTCAGTTATACTCTATATATTTTTTACATCCTATGTAACTTCATATTTAGGTTTCAGTAAAGGATAGTGATACAAATGTGGTCATCATCGTTTATTGACATAACTTGAAAGTTGAAAGGCTTTCAGTAGGTCCTTGGCGCTGGGCTTCGAAGCAAAATCTGGTAGTAAAACAAAAATTCGGACAATTTAGCTATCCACGGGTACAAGTTACCGGCGTATTGCTCACGTCTGGGCTAAATATTTTACAATGAAATTGTTTACAAAGTGTGTAAATCTTTAAGGCTGCTAGATATGATGTGAGCTTTTGGAAACCTAAAGTTTGTTGAGAAGAATCAGGGCTACAGTCTTTTTTTTTTTTGAGCACTTTACAGCTCTGTGTGTCCGACCTGTTGAAAAACAATCTAATAAGACTAAAGTAGTCATTAGTCAAGACTGTAATACGCTATTTAACTAAACCTTTAACTTGGAACTGAATGCTACAGATGTAGGTTTATTTTATTGACTTATTAAATATGGACTAAAGTCATGAATCTTAACATACCATTGACATTACATTTAAACTGACCAAGAACGCTTTGTGAGAACGAATCACTCGCCATCGGTTAGTATGGCTGTTTATTCACAGAAGCGTCCAATCCATTCTCCATTCCCATGATTCATATATCTGTAAAATATACATTTTAAGCCACTGGTTAGTTCACTGCCTTTGTTTGTTTGAAGGAACTTTGCCTACAACCACAAACAAACCCATTAAGCACCATTCGATCCGAAGACATTTGAAATGCCAAAGTAATAACGCAGGTTTAATGAGAAGGGACGCAGTTCACTGGAGATGCGACAAACACTGTCTCATCTCCATTCTTTTATGTTAGAAGGGACAAAAACAAGGCAATAGGCCACGCGCAGTTCAGTCCATCGATGGCCACGTCTTTCCCTCTGTTCTCCTCTAATTGTGCTGTAAATATGCATTGATAAACTTTGTTAATACAGCATGTGTCTATACCTTGATGTACATAGAAGCATGTTTTGAAGATAGAGCATATATTGTGTGTGTGGCATTTGTCATTTTGATAATAAAACGTAGAGGAAAAATACAATGACTGCACATTTTATTAAATTCCCCAGAGCGGGTATAGGAATAATGTAAAGCCTTTCAGGTCACTTTTTTTCCTTTTGGTACTCTGAGCTGTGTACAAATTTTGTTCTATTCAAATGTGCCATATTACTGTGGTTGCGTTTGTGCTTTCTTTTTTTATTTATGAGCTTATCATGTGTTCTTTTACGCTCATTTTCTGTCCGGTCGATATGTCTTCGTTAACCTTTTTGTATTTGTTCTGTCTTGCCGACACGTCGTGTTACGTACGTGAGTACAATCTTACGATATTATTTTTTTTTCCTGGTTAAAGAAATCTGTGTGTATTTACAGTAAGGAAAGCTAAGTCAGAAGCCATATGTGTGGTCCCTTTTTCCACAAAACCTAATAATCGTAGGACAAGAACGTGTACCTCAGTGATAAAAAAAAAAAAAAAAAGATCACACACTCTTTGTACATCGCGTTGATTCGGAAGATGTGAAAGGAAATGTAAAAAAAAAAAAAAAGTTGCTGTCTGTTGAAAGGCAGTGTAATGTTTTATTTCTTTTAATGAACAGATCACAAAGACCCACCATGCTAAAGCCAGTTCACGCATCGTTCATGTTGTTAGATTGCGTATCGATATGTTCGTGGTAGCTATCTCGACATCAGTGTAATCCAAAACAAACTGATTTGGTGTTTCACATTAATCAGTACACAAATGCTTGCAAAAGATATGATTAGTAGAACGCGTACAGTTCTAGTGATCCACATGTAACAGTGGCATGATTTTATTATGCAATGTGTGTCTATGTTAGTGTATGCCTGCGTGTGAGTGTGTGTGTAAAAAAAAAAAGTATTTACATTAATCATAGTTATTTAGGAGACATTTAAAAAGCAAGTCTTGTATCCAGCAAGAAGGGACTTACAAATGTCTTCAAAACACATTTATGAGTGTCTTATAATTGATGAGAAGAAAAGCTTATCATTATAGATTATTAAAACAGAAAATGTTGTTGTTAAAGCCTGTATTTTAATGTGATGTGTGATCCTTTGTTTTTTGGGTTGTTTTTTTTTCACATTAGCATCCAATGATTTCTTTAAACGAGCCTACACATTACTTCATGTAGGAGTCACATTGTTATGTGTGGGCCTTTTTACAAGTTTAAAATGAGGACAGTTTCATGTCTGTCATTAGGGGGGGTGAGCTGTGACTAACCTACTGTGAATAAGCATTTTCTTTTCTTTCCATCTTGTGTGTATGGAGTGAATACAAAACCCCTAATAGGCCCTTTCTTTGGTATCACGAGATAGATCTATTTTTTTCCCCGTCTTGTTTTCTAAAGTTCCATCAAAGGTGTGTTTTGTCTTTGGAACATTTGCTTTAAAAAGTGATGTGAGCTTTTTCAGTCAGGTCCAGCTGCCATGGACTTCTGTGCTGCTGCTTAGGACGTTGCAATAGGACCAATGAAGAAAAAAAAAATGTCTTCATGTTTTTTTGTGTGACCATTATTGAAAAGCTACAGGGGCTCATTACACCCCTGCCAAGCAGACAACAAAATCCCAGTCTTCCCTGGGACACTGGATGCCAGATGCCTGGCCCCTTGCCCATGCTGAGACATTTATTTTTCACCACCTGTCCAGCCCATATTAACGGCAAACGATTTTGCCTATGCCACAACATTAACACGTGCTTACTAACATGATCTAACACACTCATTCTCTGTATTCATTTCATGGTGAAACCATGTAAAGACATTTCCAAAGACCTGCTCGTCCTCGTCCATTGTGTCTCGTGTAGAGGTACCTGTGTCAGTGATTACTTTTGTGGATGCTTTGGCATGCTTTTATCTCTTACAGAGGATTCCATTTACTATCAGAAGATAAGCCTTTGCTACTCCTGTAGGTTGTCATTCTGTAAACCAATAATGTCAGTACTTGAAGAGATACCAGCCATTAAAAAAGGTCTACATGCAGATTCATCCATTGGTTTATCGACTAGCTAATCATATGAAATAAAGCCTTTTAAATATCTTTGCGTGGAGTAGTATGTCCGTTCTCAACTACATTCTAAGAAATGAACACTGTCTTATCTATGTGCCTGCAAAAAGATAAATAACATTGGGAATTGTATTACATCATATATATACAATATATATATATATATATATATAAGGCCTGAACATTATGAAGTTATGTAGTTATGAATCACCTATTGACGATATTTATACGCCATCTTTATATCTTTATAAACCCCAAAATGTGAGTGCTAACATAATACATAATAACTCCCACTATTCATTTAACAGCATTTTAGTTTCAGTTTGCAGACATTCAAGTCATTTTTAATTCATTTTTATTCGAAGCACAAATGAGTAAGAAGTAAGAAACTGTTATTTGTTTTAAAAGTGGTCCATTTTACAAGTAGAACAGAACTACTGCATTAACCAGACCATTTAATTTAGGATTCATGGAAATCAATAATTTTAGACACAAAGATCAGCATTACAGTTCAGTCAGCTTGACAATTTATGCCCTTGAAATGTACGGTCATGCAGAATGCCAGGATTATTTCTATTAATCCTCTAGTTCTACTTGAAAGCATAGGTATTTTGCCAACCATGTATTTGTGACCTGGTTGTTATATTACTTTAGAAAGCTAGCACAATGGCATGCAACTGCAGAAACATCCAACAAATTGTGAGTGCAAATATTTTGCTTGCCCTCGTTCTCTGTGGGAAAATCTTCTTCTACATTTCAGAAACTCTTGATCTCCTGGGAATTTCACCCACGGTCTCTAGAGTTTATACAGCATGGTGTGAAAAAGAAAAAAAGACTGAGTGAGCGATAGTTCTGTGGGTGGAAATGTCTGGTTGTTTAGAGAAGTCAGAGGAACATGACAGATTGGTTCAAACTGCCAGAAAGTATATCACTCATATAATTACTCTTTATAACCGTGATGAGCTGAAAAGCATCTCAGCATGTACCAAACATCAAACCTTGAGGTGGATGGGAAGATAAGAAAAAAAATTCTGGGCTGGGCTTTTATCATTTGTCCAGTTTAGAAGAGCGTGTGTCCATGACAGCCTCAGATTCCTGGTTTTGGCTTCTGCTGTTGTAGCCCATCCACCTCACCATGGTGATAAATAGCTCTTATTTGAGTTACTATAGACTTCCTGCCTGCTCAGACCTGTCTGGTCATTCTCCTCTGATTGCTCTCAACAACAAAGTGCTGCCTTCAGACCCTCTGCTCACAGGGTGTTTTTTTTTTTTTTTGCACCACTCTGTGTAAACTCTAGAGGTGGTTCTGAGCCAAAATCCCAGGTGATCAGCCGTTTTACAGTTACAGCATCACAGCGACCACATTTCTCCCCATTCTAATGTGTGATATGAAAGTTAACTAAAGCTCTTAACCTGTACCTGAAGAAAAGTTTAACGGAATGTTTGAAATGTTTCAATATTTTTATAAAAGAAATATTTTAAAGAAATAAATATTTAAACCAGCAGAAGATTTGATATAAACATCAAGTGATATAAAGGTCCACATTTATAACACATTTGATTTGATCTGTAAATTTCCGTTCATTAACAAAATCGCAACCAACAGTCAAACGTAAAAAGAAATTATCAAATGGTCTGAAGTAAAGGCTAGGGCTGATTACTTTCTAGCCCAGACTGTAGATCCATGCACTGTAGCATCACTGTCAGTCATGTCAAGTGATTACATACAGTGAAATGCTCTTTAAGTTTCATGTAAATTTGGGCTAATTTGTTTACTCCCACTTCACTGATGCATCCATAACATTTATCAGCGGTGATAGAGAAGGCACATGATATACAATACAGCAGTGGGTGTAATGAACATGAACCAGGTAGATCACTTTCTCTGTCACTGATTCTAATGTCAAATGTCTAATTTACAAACTAAACAATGGTACAAATGACAGAACCATAATTTTTGCATTTTTGTTTACTGTGCCTGCTAAACAGAAGACAAATTCCCCAAAAAAATTCCAAAACCATATAGTGTTGTCAGTATTTTCTTTGTCCTTCCATTCAATGTTTTGGCTAATGTTTTAGTTTTCAGCACATAACTAAGCACCACCTCTGTTTACAGGTTCAGCAGAATGGAATGAAGTCAATTAAGCCAAAGGGAAAAGGATTTCACATAGAAGGTTCAGGAATAAGGAGGCAGGCTTGGGACATCCCAACCAATAAGATTTGTATTTTTTCCTTTACTGTCTGTCTTTTCAGCACTTATATCTGCATTCACACACACAGACACAAAACCCTAGCTGCCTGCTGCTCAGCTCTCTCTCGTAACGCTTGTCTCTTCCCATTTTTCTCCTCACTGCCACTCACTGAAACACAGATTAGACAAAATCTCTCACAGGTGCAAATCCTCCACAATGCCCCCACTGTCACATACCCCCACTGCCCATCTCAGGCCAGGGAGCCATCCGGCCTTCAGCTGACTCCCCTCCCACCATGCAGCAAACCCACTATCACCATATACACCCATGTTTATGTGCATTTGAAGGCATAAAGGAAGTATCCTTGTCAGTCAGGATCTCTTTTGGGAACCCTACTCAGGAGATAACATGGAAGATGAAACTCTCAGGCACATCTTAAACGAATAAAAAAAATGGAAGAGTGCCTCTGCAATGCTGCATGCTGAGATGTGATAAGGCAATGCTTCAAGGCATCCTATTACATAATCTACCAAAATTAACACAAAGTGATGTCTACATGCAGTCCTTTCTAATGGCCCTGTGCAGTCATAACCAGTTCTTTCAAATGGGACCATGATCAGTGTATGGAGCAGCAATGGCCCTTATTTGGGTGGCTGGTGGCTTCACCATCTTACATTCGCAACATACTGCACACCACCTGTGAACATTGCCATTGGATGTCTGGCTAATAGAAGGAATAGTGAGCCAGTTCAAAGTTTTGTCCAGCCCTAAGTGTCTTGTCATCAGATTATGATGGGCCTCCTGGAACAACGACTCTTCTTTGGATTGTCTGAATCAGTCTATACAACCTATCATTAATAATAGCAAAGTAAGGGAAGGAGAGCGCAACGTTAGGCTGAACTGGATGACCATCAGTTACTCTCATTTCATTTAAGATCTGCCTGAGAGTTTCATCTTTGTCTGTTCCAGCAGGACATCCCTATTGGGGATTCCCCAGAGGGGTGAGGGGGCAGGACCCTCCTCTCCTTTGTGTCTCCCTGATGTGGAGCAAGGCCACTCCAAGGCTGCACACATCCCACACCATGCTACACAAATAACACAAATACAGGACGTATCTGCACACATTCCCCTCAGTAATGACTAAAATGCTGGACATTTAATCACCAAAATCAAAGGATGGGTGAGATAGGGACTAACCACCACCTGTATGCTTTTAACCCCAGAACTGGATTGTGATGGCAACTAAGGTGTATACATGCACATCACCATGCACACACTTCACTTTTACCTGGCTTGGTATATCCAGTGTCACACCTTGAACCAGGCCTTGGTGAATTTTTCCACGAAGGCATGGTATATACCCTCTGAACACGCACCTGTATTCAGTATGTCCCAGTTCAATCAGGGGCAGCTTGAGGCACCTTGGGTGTCCAGACCAATGCCCAGACATCCAACACATGGCATTTGTCCTGGAAATGCCTGGGCTCCCCACCATGCAAGCACATTGGCCCAGTCCTTACTCCCACACCTGTGGCCCTGGACACACCCAACTGAGGGAGAGAAGTGACAGATGAACTGGGAGGGGAAGGGGGAGGAAAGCCTGGGACTAGGGAACCAGTTTCAGGGGAGTAGGCTCCCATTTCATGGTGCAGGGATGGGAAAAGTATGGGGAGATAAAGGGAAAATACAAGGGCAGGAGCGAGAGAGAGAGAGAGAGTGAAGAAAAGGACCGGGGGTCGTCAGATACACCACCAAATGGTCCTTAGCCAGGTTGATTGTCCATACACAGCACAACAAGGGCCTGATGTGGGGTTTGGTGGATGCCAGCCAGGGTCTTCATGATTTCCCTGAGGGGCGAGGACTCCATGATGGAGGGTCTTCCTTATTTCTCAGATTTCTGCACCAGTTGTGATACTTCACACAAAGGGTTTGGACATAAGCAGGCAGGATGCAGGCTTGGGACAATTCAACAGAAGGGATTTTTATTGTTTTTCAGTATATGGCTTTTCAGCACTGCCTTCACACATAGATAAACAACCACAGCTCTGTGCTGCTTAGCTCTCTCACGCTCGTCTCTCCCCCTTCTTATTCTCACTGTTGCTCAGTGAAACACAGGACACATATTAGAGGTGCAGAGGTGCTTATCATTACCACTCATCTATCCTGGCTCTGTCCTCTATTCACAAACCGCTGCTCGACATGCAACTGCTGCCACACAGTGTTTTTATTGCAATTCACCATACAGCCCATACAGAGTGCAGGGCTCTAAAATTTTCACACTGATTCTTTAAGAGAAAGCCAGCCACCACTGTAGGATGTAAGGAGCAATGAATTCCTGCACATGTTTTATCTCTGTCAGAAATACTATACCCATTCACTGAGCATCCTATTCAAATGAAGAGTTTGAATAATTCACTAAGAATTAAGCCAGTAATGAATTAGACCTTGAACAGAGGGCTATTTATCTTTCCCAGAGGCAGGCACGTCAACCCATAAACCCTGGGGTTATTTTTGTTCATTGATACCCCTTCATCGGGCTCTGAAAACAGTCATCATGTTTTTTTGGCAGTAGCAGTGGCGGGTTTCTGTATAGTTTTACTGATGCCAGAAATACTGGACACTCTGCAGTACACAATGTGCTCTGAAGTGCTTTTTTTGTACAATTTCATTGTTTTCCCGGGACATATGTTAGTGTCAGAGAGGAAGCCAACCATTTCAGGACTTCCCAATATAATTGGCTGCGTGGGTGGAATACAGATTCCCATCAAAGCACCACAGGAAACCAAATGCGATCATGTAAATAAACATCGTTTTTTACAGCATCAGTGTGCAGGTAATGACAGAGATGTAAGTCGCAATTTCATTTCAGATATGATTATAGTCCTTTCTCTCTTACTAAAATCATATTTGATTTGACGCCCCGCTCTGTAAATGAATTGGGACTGTTTCTCCACCTGCAAGTTCAGCTTCTACCACACTGCAAAACTGTTGCCACTGACTGAACGTACATGTGATACGATCTCTTTTTGGCAGCTCACAAATGATCCAATTAGTCCTGTAAAATGCACAACACAAACAGTTTAAGCAGATTAATGCTGTTATTGGATGTGTTGGACGTTTTCCCTTGTTGTAATGGTCCATTTAGATGTGCGCAATCTTGAATGTATACCCCAGAGTAAACGGATATCTCTTATGATAAATAGAAGAAAAAATTAGGGTTGCTCTGGCTAATCATGACTTTAAGACAGAGATGCTCTCAAGTCGAGTGTCAAGTCTTTAAGCTAGAATCCAAGTCAAGTCTGTTATGGTTGTGGCACCTGTAGCCATGCATGTGTAAAGTTACACACGATAATAGGTAGGGAATGACTCATCTCATCGCATTCCCTCGACAACGCCTAGAACAGAGCACCTTCCACCACTGGATGGCAGACACACAGTCATTCACACACACACACAGGATTATAGCCAGCCAGCATTTTTTTGTACATCCAATTCACCTAACGTGCATGTCTTTGGACTGTGGGAGGAAACCGGAGTACCCGGAGTAAACCCACGCAGACATGGGGAGGACATGCAGACTCCACACAGAAAGGACCCAGACCGCCCCACCCGGGGATCAAACCTGGGACCTAGAGTAGAACATGGTTGTGTCCACCAGTGTGTATATAAAGGAATAGATATCTATGGAAGCTTCTAGAGCTGTTTCCACCATGAGAATGGCAAGTTATCACAATTTTGCAATTTAATAGTTGTAACAGTTGTTAATATTTGGAGCTCATGAGATGGGTCATAGCATTTCAGAGACAGACGCAAAGTTTGGATTTTCACGTATGAGCAGCTACAAGAATTTTGGCAAAACCTCAAACTTAAGACAGCAGCATAGCCATAAAAAGTGTCTGGATGAACGTGACCAGCTTCGGCTGGCAAGAATCATATCACGTGCTAGGTGTGCAACACTGCCTCAAGTAACATCGGAGTTCAATGCTGGGACCTCAACAAACATCAGCGTGACGGCTGTGCAACATTCCCTCCAAAATCCCGTGGGGGACCTGTCAAGTATTTACTGCTATACCAGTTTTTCTGGTACTTCAGTGTATGTTACAATAAATATACACTATAATATCGAAGTATACTGTACACTACAGTAGATTTAAAGTCTGATGAAAACTGATCTTTGAAACTGAAATGCATTGTTATTGCAATCTTAAGACTCTGTTCTTGGTCACACTGAATTACCCATTTTTTATGCGCCAAGATTCAGGTTGTAGCTTGTTGAGCTTTTGAGAGATTCCACCAAAGCAGAAAGGGAAACAGCTGTCCTTGTTTGAGGCAACAACAACATATAAAATCCACTAGAGGTAATTATTCATCTCCCTTCTCCACTTTGGGCTTCGCTATCCCTCTCCTGAGGGTGCCCCTATAGATCTCAGTAAAAGCAGAAAACTTTCTGGCTTGGTCATTTTAATCAATAATACAAAAGGATTATATTTATAGGTTACATTTATAAATCACTGAATTGAATCATCAAAGATCTGAATGAAACATTTAGTGCAAGTTAAATCCTCAACTGCTCATGTATCCTGCCTCAAATCTAAGTTGCTTTGGACAAAAACAGCCAAATGAGCAAATATGTAAATATATGTAAATATATGTAAATATATTAATGCAATATAAATGCAAATATAAAGTCCAGACACATCTACTCATAGGAAGATTTATTTGGTTTTAATATATATTTCTAATAATGATAATATTATAACACATAGAAGATTTCCATAGTGACCAAGAAAAGTGTTAAACAAATCATGTGTTTAATTTGTATTTTTTTTCACAGTATTCCTTACGAATCTGCACATCTACAAATCACCTGAACCAACATAATAAAGGAGCTACACCCAGAAAGCTTTACATGATGTTCTTGAAGAGGCCATATTCCTCATTGCTTCTCCTCAGTTCTAAACGAAACTACTTATTCATGTAAAACTTATTTAAAATAAGGTAATGAGCATGTATACAAATGTGCACTACATGGCCAAAGGTTTGTGTAGACCTGGCCATCTCATCCATATGTGGGCCTTCCTCAAACTGCGCACTACTCTAAAGAATGTCTTTGGCCCTTCCGTGGAACTGAATGGCTCAAACATGTACCAGCATGACAGTGAGCTCCATGAAGGCTGGAGTGGAAGAGTTGAGTTATCTTCACAGAGCCCTGACCTCAACCCCACTGAACAAGTTCAGGATGAACTGAAACACTGACGGAACCCCAGGCGTCCTCATCTGACATCACGGCTGACATTGTGGGCACAAATCCCCATAGCCATGCTCCAAAATCTAGTGGAAAGCCTTCCCAGAGGAGTGGAGATTATTATAACAGCAAAGAGGGAATCTGGAATGGGGTGTTCAACAAGAACATATGAAAAGGAAACGAAGGCTTTATTTGTCACATATACAGTACTGCACAGTGAAATCCCAGCTATTTTTTTAGGAAGTTGGGGTCAGAGTGCAGAGATAAAGAGACCCTGGAGCAGGTAGGGTTAAGGACCTTGCTCAAGAGCTGAAAAGCAGCAGCTTGGCAGTGCTGGGGCTCAAACCCCTGATCGTCTGATCAGAAACCTAGAGCCTTAACCTACGGAGCCACCATTGCATATGGGTGGGATAGTCAGGTGTCCACAAACCTTTGGCCATCTAGTGTATACATGATCATTACCTCCACTACCTATATTTGTTTTACAAACAAATTTTTAAAAAAACCTTTATTAATATATATGCATTATACTGTATGTTTAATCAACAGAATATCACAACCGTGTTATTATTTTCAGAGATTTTCTGTCAGCAGTCCCTTGTCCCTACACGCTGGGTATCTTTTCTGATGATGTTCTGCCAGGACTGTAATGAAGCAATTTGACTTCCTGCCTGTTTTCAGGGGCTTTTATGTCTGCAGTCTTGGCTTCAGTAAATGAAATGCAGCTCAGTGTTTTTGATAGCTCTCTTGTGCAATAGCCAATGGTACACAACCACCAAGAGAGAACTGAGCAGCCAGTAGTCAGAACTACGAAGCTAGAACAAGGGTGATTTCTGTAACAGTTCATCCTACACTGTTGTGCACATACATGTGACTTAAACATGGAACAATACACACACACATAAGCATCGGTACTTTGCTCTAGCCAAGCATGAGACATGGATAAAAGACCTGAAGTTAGAGTTTCTTTGACAGTTCCAGTTTTTAAACAGCAGCCCATGATGTACCAGACATTATTGCTGTCACAACCACTTACATTCCCCCGTACCTAGATGATCACACTGGAGTGCAGCACAATGGAGATTACAGCTAACTGAGAACGTCATGTTCTGAGATTTATTGTTCTATTGTGGAGAACTTTTAATTAAATTATTCTCCTAGGGATGATGGATTTTCTCTTGAAACCAAAGGATACAGTTTCCCTTCTCTCCAGAGTAAAGGCTGGGATGAGCTTTTTCTTCTTTGTTCGCTGCAATCTGTCTAAATTTATGCTGTCATTTATGCCGTCTAATTTATGCTGTAAAATGAATATTTGCGAGATCCAAGTTGAGATTAAGAGATTATGTTTACAGATCCTTTAACACTTGCATCACTGTATAACTATAGCCATTTGAAGTTCAGCTATTAACTTAATTGCATAACTAAAAGCAGGATTTGTGTATTATTAGATTACACAAAGATTTAAAGTTAGTTGTAGTAATAATGGATTAATAATGGATTAACAGATAAATATTTGGGCGGCACGGTGGCGCAGTGGATAGCGCTGTCGCCTCACAGCAAGAAGGACCCGGGTTCGATCCCCGGGTGGGG
>JAOTRJ010000019.1:7698508-7710350 GCA_028564905.1 Leptodoras praelongus
ATCCTCATTTGGGTGACACTGGACAGTGCAGTAACACATAATCCCTTCTATTACTAAGTGCTATATAGTTAAGAAAATATTAAGAAGATATTATAGTTATATTATAGTTAAGAAGATATTTGCATCTGGTTTTAATGTTTGAACATTTGCTTTAACCTTCACACTATGAAAGGAAATTTGTCAAACACATTTTTGTATAGTTAAAAAGTTTAAATGAGCTTTACTAATGTAAAAGATAGAAAGAAGTGTGTTCATAAACAGCCAGGAAATCCTGCAAGAGGCACAGATCTCCTCTGAAGATTCCTCTAAAGATGATTCAGGTGGTAGATGATGCACGCTAGAGTTATGGTAAGGGCGATGTTTTTGTTTGTGGGTTTTTCTCAGAATACACCTGTTATATATGGTATTTCATAATAAGACCTAATGAAAATAGTTTTTTTCTATACTCTATAGTATAGACAACAGTACGTCATACAGTATGTATACAGTATGTCTCCCAAATCACCTGAGGCCGTGGGCAGAATTGCTCATCGTAAGGGCGATTACATACAATTAAACTATGTTAATGAGCAGATTAGTATTTATACAATAGAGAATTTTATTTGTATTTAATGTACAATCATAAATACATATTCGTATAATGGACACTCACCCGAAGCATTGCGAAATAACATCTGTGAAATAAGGTATCAGGGTAAATGTATTAGCCGACTTGATATTTCATAGTTGTACTTTCTCTTGCAAGTTTGGAAGTCCATTAAAAAGACATAATCATAATGAAAAAAAACTAACTTGCTAACTAAAAGAGCATTCTGGAATAAAACCGGTGTTTAACATTAGTCATGGTTTGTAGTATTCTGTAGCATGGTATTGCACCTCAGTTTTGTATCACTGTCTCTCGGCTTTCTGTCAAAACCCAGGATGCTTTACACATACATAACATACAATCGATAGGAAATCTCATGGCAAGCACCTGCTCCTGACTGGTAGCTAGCATTAGTCGAATAGTGCTACTGTTCGTTTCATTTCAATACTTGCAGAGTGCAGCATACCTGAGAACTAAAGGTGCTGTTTTCCACAATTGTCTAGAAACGTTGTTAGCAGCTACAGGAATGGTTTACATGGCAGAGAAAAATACAGATATTCACACACCCATATATATATATATATATATAAAACTGAAAGATTGAAGAGTTACTGGAATATCCACCATGTATAATTCTGAAAGCTGCAATTCCCCTTAGATTCCAGACAAGTTATCAGTTGTCAGCTTCAAGACTAATGAAAAGTCAAACTGAGGTAAAACAGCTAGATAGCATTACTGTATCTACCTACATGTAACTAACTTATTAACTTTAGCTTCTGCCTTGCTATAGTTAGGGACAGGGCTATTTGTTAAATGTACTTGTTGTGAATCTTATACTTGAGTCACTGACACAATTTGCTTCATGCTTTCCTGCTAATCATGTTTTTCTCTATGACGGCTCTTGTTTAAGCTAGCACTCCATCTCGTATATGTACATCTGCATGTTTTTATGCAGCAATAAATAAGAAGGAAACTCATCTGACGATTTTCGGTTCAACAAGTCATTCAGGTTTTGCTTTTCTAACTGAGGTTAGATACTTAGTTCTCTAGGAGAAGCCTTTATTCACTGGATAACCTCTGTGGTAGCTACGGCAGCCGGTGGCATTCCCCAAATAATCCCCAAAATTTTGTAGATGCTAACCTGCATATGGGTCCCAAGACAAATTTTTGTTACTAATACTTCAAATGTAAAGGTAATGTGTTTTTCATGACACCTTCCTAGTTATGTGATGATCAGGATTATGCAATCGGCAGTCATTATTAACAATGGCGATTAACAGTAATCACCATCCCTTTAAAAACAAATCTGATGTGATGGAAAGAATCTGTGCAGGCAGGAAGGCTGATGAGCAGTCCAGGAGTCATGGCCGTCGCTCGGAAAAAGATCACCGTCACTGGTCGCTGGGATGAACTGTCAGATCTTTTCTGATCACTTCATTCACTGAGGAAAGATGACAAAGCATATGTGGATGTCACACTGTTGCTTAGAAGTAATGAAACTTCTAGCTTGACTGTGATGCACAGGCTTTACAACTCCTTCAGCAGGGAGCAGCACTGAGTCACACACACGTTTATCACCCTGCAACCGTGTGAGGCTTTGCTCGGCTTTGTTTTCTGTTGCTGAACAAAGACATTAGTGGGCTAAAATTGGAAACTTTTCTACCTCTTCAGTCTAAAATTAGAACAAGGGCTGGCTGTAACAGGTACCACTGAGCCTTAAATAAACTCAAAGTGCTGGCGCTGCCACTTCCACTTCCACTCCCACGACAGCCAGTAAGGACTGTGGGTCTTACACAAAATGCTAAATATAACACTACTAATGCTGGTTAATAGCTTTTCACCTAAGCTTTTCAAAAGAAGCAAAAGAACTTGCCATAGTAATTTGCCATGTCTATACATCTAAACAGGGTGGCATTATGACAGCGGACAATGGTAAACCATTAGCCACAAAAACAAAGAAATAATGACTTTATTCACCAGGGGTTTGCTTAATTTTCCCCCATGTAAAATCAATAAGCCTCTTGTGCCTGCTCTGATCGTTACACTGACAGAACTAGCTTAAACAGTGACTATTTAAAGCACTGACCTACATGGTTCAGGCTGTGAAGGGGGCCACATTTTACACTGATAGACATTAAGCTGTAGGATGTACTATAGAAAGTAATATCAGTAAACAAGGCATCAACTGCTGTGTCAATATTACCATGTGAATAAGCTTTCATCATCTTGTATGGGTTATGGCAGGTTTTTAAAAATATAATATTAAATTTATTTCAGTACCTAATAAATCTATCTATTAGCCTCACTACCAAATTCACCTACCAAATTAACCTTTACAATTTGAGACCTATATCTGGGACTTAATTTCATAACGTTTAAGTACAAAGATTGAATTCTAACTTCTGAAGTTTATCCCTGCCTTTACACTACACCAACCATAATAACAAGGGCCAAACTAACCAAATGAACCTCCTCACCATCATCCAGATATGCTTGATCCAGATTCTCCTGCTTAACTCTTACAGGACTGACAGTTGTCTGACGCTCCACAGGCTGCCGCTGGTTGTAGCTCTGCACTGGAGGGGTTGCTCTCTGCCCAAAGCTTCTCTGATTGGCCACATCCACACCTGGGAACACAGCGGCCTGGTAGCTGTGCCCAGCTATAATGTGCTGGTAATTGCTGGGTTTGAGCTGAGAGCCTGGATTTGGCCCTATGGCAGGTGCCTGGCCTGAGCAGATAGGTGGCACCCCAGATGCAGAGTGATCCAGGGGAGGCTGGTAATGGCCAGGGCTGTTGCTGAGGGTTTCCACCTGGCTCTGGTAGAGGGCTGAAGGCTGATGGAGCTGGTACTCCGAGGCTGGAAGGTACAGGGTAGGGCTGCTGGTCCTCTGGGAAACCTGGCATGGCATAACACAGCAGCTGGTAGGCAGCTGGGAAGCATGATGGCATGACTGTGGAGAGACACTTAAGACCTGGGAGACGCTGCAGCCGAGTTGCCCATACTGATACTCATCCACTGGCTCGGCTTTTATCGGTGGGACTGGAAGAAATGCAATAAAATAACAGAGGTTTATCATTAGGTTGGTAATAGAAGCTTCAAAAAGAAGAGAAGTGATGGTTAGTGATATTTATTGAACACTATTTAATGTCTGGTAAAAATGATCTGTGCACTACAGGGGTATTGTTAATGTATATGGGCACAAGCAAACATTCTCATCCAGTTGCTAATCAGTTAATCAGTATAGTCTTGTCAGTAAACCGTATACTTTCCACATATACGCAAACACCCACAAAAGCACATGAAAATACAGAAAACACAAGTGTTGTGTCAGCAAAGTGGATTTTTCTACCACTAGAATCTGATTGGATATTATCAGTAAAATGGCACTCTATAGAGTCACAGTACACAGGTAATGCATGTCTTATTACACCCACCTTTGTTTTTAAGAATTACAGCAAATGCAGTTAAAGCATTTGGTAGAAACCCTGATCCAAAGCAAGTCCATCAGGATGTACTGCAAATGTGTCCTAACAGTGTCATTTAAGATGATTTTTACAAATGCAGTAAATTAAATTAATTCCAAGAATGTACCAACCTAATCCATCATAACTGTTATAATTCTTGTTTTCTCCAAACATAGCAAACATCGTTTTTTTTTTTTTTACAGAAATGAATAATGAATAGCTTTTTTGCTATTGTGTTGAGTTTTGAGGACACTGGGTCACAGAGGGAAGCATTCACCTGATAGAGGCATGAAGGTGAAGTGTTGTGGCTGGCTGCGCTTCCTCTTCCCGTTCAGCACGTAGAAGTTGACTTTGGCTGGGTGGTAGATGCCGGGGTCTCGATATGGAGGAATTTCCACATACAGCATGCTCTTTGAAGGGCACAACATCCATTCAGCTTCACGAAGCCAGGAATAATGCCCAAAAACAGGCTATATATTATTCAATATTTCAACACACAATGCCTAAATACGTACTGCTTGACTTTTGTCTCTGTTGACTGTCGCTTCTGTTTCCCATACCTCCAATCCATCTATAGGAAAAAAATAATCAAAACTTTACAAAATGCTTTGTAATTTAGAGCAGCAGCAAGTTTTCTATACATGACTCACTAATCTGAATGATTTATTGTCATTTTTCCATTGCTTCTTCTCCCAGACTAACCACATCACTTTTCTTGAATTTTCTTTCACACCAAGAAACATGTTCAATGGTTGATTTATTATTTTTTTTGTTCAGCACCACAACAAATTCGACTCCCACTGCATCCTTTCCATGACTCTGGTGCACAGGCGAGTAAGCAGTGAGTCCCTTTCAAGTTCAGTGTGTGAAGCACGCCCTCCCCTCACACCTCTGTTGGGCTGCCTACGCACTCGGAGTAGAGGAAAGGAAAGAGAAGACTCTGCTTGTAGATGGTATCGCTGCAAAGCTTAACCACATCCGCTAGCTCCACACTGCGCACCTCAATGGAAAATAGCTCTACGTTTACCAATAAGGTAAAAACTTCATGGTGTGTTATGCAGCGTGTCAGTAAGGTTCTTTATAGTGTCTCACACTGTCTTTGTGGTTTGAAATAACAGCGGGCATGCTCTGTTACGTTCCTGTTATTTATAATATTTACCAAAAGAGTACATAAAATACATAGTACATAATAATAATAATAATAATAATAATATTATTATCAAAATCAGTAGTAGCTCAGAATTCAAGTGAAAGTAACTTGATATATAAGTATAATCTAAGTCTAAACTTACTATTAACTATTTCAGTGCAAGAGGATTTAGACAACTTGTTTGATCAATAACCCAAATTAAAAATGTTATGTTTGTAAAATCTACATGCATGGATTGAATTACAGTGTGTGGGAAGTGTCTCAATAAACACTGACAAGCTGACTTGTGGTGTGCATGTGCATGCTGCTGCTTTGCAAGCTTGTTATCTATTTCCCGTTCTTACTCTGGTGCACCAGAACTGTGCTGACCGGACCAGACTACAGCATACAATGCAAACTCACAGACTGGCTCCTCATATGCAAACCAAGTCAATACACCTCAGAAAAACAAATTACATGCTAATGTTACCTGCCAGCAGAGTACAGTGCCCTGGAGGCTGAAATATTTAAACGATACCGGTGTGACTAATGACTTATGAGTAATGAGGATTTGTCTTGCTAACCAAAATACACACCTTGGGTTTTCTCTGTGAACAGCACCCTGGACTCAGAGGTGAAGTTTTGACCGGTCAAGATCATCTGCACTCCGCCCAGCACCGAGCAGTGGTCCAAATCCTGCCGCTCCACAGCTGGAACCTCATGTGCAGATCTCTGAGCTATAATGATTACAAAAAAAAAACACTTATAACCATAACAGCCAGACTATCATCTTCTAAATCGTTATGATCTGTCTGGATCCAGATGAATCACTTAATTTTTTATCTAATGTGAAACAAAATTAAAGGGTTTTTTTTCAACATAAAACCATGCACTGGTTCAGCTTCCAAAATAAATAGTTTTTAAAATGATATTTGTACAATAACTTACCAAAAAAAACCTCATTTTTATGTTTAGGACCATTAAAAGAACACTTTACAATCCAGCAGGTGTGATTTGTTATTGCTATTTCATTCTGTACGCTGAATCAAATCGTGATAACGGAAAATTAACTAGTGAATCAAGTGCAAGGGAGAAATAAAATCTAATAAAGTCCACAATAAGCATAACCGAACCCAGTTGAAGAACTGCATTTAATACCTGGATACATTAATGAATCTATAGCTTTTCTGTTACAGGATACTGAATAACAGCATTTGTACCATCCACATTGTTGTTGCGTTTGTTGGCTTTCCACTTATTTAAAAGTGCCGCTCATAATGTTTAAATGGTTTTCAGGACCTGTAATAACCATATAATTATAATGCTAATAGTGAGATAGAGTAGTTTCTTTACTTTTCGGATTACAACTGTTCAGGCAACTCAGTGCTCAGGGTTGTTCAGAGGGGAAAAAAATAAAGCTGTCAGTGTTTGCAGTGATTTTTCAATTCCCCTCTCAGGCAGCAGAGGTCTCTAAAATTACAGAAGGCTTCTTCAAGTTAGGTTAATCAAAAGGGAAGTCATGGTTTAAGTACTTACAGCACTCGATGGCATGTGAGGCCGCTTGGAGAGAAAGCCACTGGCCTCCAGGCTGTGGCACGTGGACGCGGAAGACCAGCCGCACACGTGTGTTCTTCCGCCCCACGTCTGTCTCGCCTTTCCGCAGCTCAATATCAGCGTTCTTCAGCTTCAGGATCCCAGCACAGTCCACACTGAGCGTGAAACACAGGTTACTCAAGCATATACACTATACTGAGCGATAAAGATTCTGTAACAGGATTAGAAACTAGAATTTAAAAACTACATTCCAACATATATTTTTTTAAACCAGCCAGTTTCCTTACACTGCCCGCATGTTGTCTTTGGGTTCCAGCGGCAGCTCCAGAACCTTGGTTCCATTCACCATTCTCTCGTTGCTGCTGGTGGTGACAGTTTTGCCAGTGATGCGATGGACCTGGTAAAAGGCATGCGGCCTCACGGCTCTCTCGTCAGCTGTTCCAATGAAGATCTGCAGTGCCAGTGCTTCTCGTCCGCTGTACCCATACAGCTGCACCCACAAATGTTTGGGTTAATGTTAAACTTTGTAGTTCGGATAATCGATTGGTTGATTATAAAGCAGCTTTCAATTAATGAGTCAAATAATAAGTGTACAAATCAATGTATGAAATGTTATATAATATAATATAATATAATATAATATAATATAATTTTTGAAGTTTTTAAAAGTAATGAATTAAATGATTAAGAAAAATGTATTTTATAATACAATAAAAAAAACTATTTATTATATTTTTCATTTGTTGCTTTTTCTATTGTTTTTTGTAAATTCTGATTTATCCACAGCACCATGGGATGAGAGCTGATCTGCTGTCAGGCATTTCACTGATTGATACAGAAGCTGTCACTGGTCAAGGCTGGCTGAGTCTAGATAATAATAATAATAATAATAATAATCATAATAACGTCTAGCTTGTCTCAGCCAGCTGTCTCGTGCAAACCTGTAGTTGCTGTATTAATTTCCTTATTGTTTGGTCGCAACGTCTTTTCCGGATGACTGTTCCTATCTGCTGTTTGATCTGGCAAATAGTTACCAAAGTGTGTTTTTGAAACCATTCATTTTGTCATTAGTCAGTTTGAGTTTGAAGAACACGGTTCAATAACTAAAACTCATATTTCCTATAATCTCTTTGAATTTGTGTTTAAGTATTAATTTCTGAAATCGACATTTCCTTCTATTCCATTAATAAAGAAAAATGTCAGTGTTGGGTGTTTATTTTACAGTCAGGCTTAATATGTAGCCTCTGTGATACTGAACAGAAGAAAATAAAATTGTTGTAGTAAATAACGGTGCATGATAAGACATTCCTCTTCTTCTGGCTTCACGAGAGTACTCACAGAGCGCTCAGAAAGTGAAAAGAAGGGAAGGCATGTGCCACAACTCTTCTCTGTAATAGCAGAGAGACAAAGTTAAGCGTGGAGTTATTTCACAGTGTTCCCGTTCATGAGGAACGCGTTCTGAAAAGCCTTGTAGTGTAGCCTGCAACCTTTCAATTCACTTAAAAATAATAAAAGAGCGTTCAAATATATAATTATGACGTCTATATGTACTGATTCTAATGCTAGAAAAGATAGCAATATTCTCTTCCATATTGTATGGACTAATGTACTAATCTTTGAATTACTTCTATACTTAGATATGCTTCTTATGACATACCTGATGTGCCCCATGCATACTCTCTGATTACATATTCGACATGCTCGGGTTAGTGCTAGCTCGTGTAAACCCATTCTTCTTTGAGCAGCACAGACATTTTCATACTTTGCTGTTTTGGTTTGATAATGGTAATGATAATACGATTCTGTACCTTCAGCTAGCTTTTACCAAGGACCGCCACTGTAACAATATTTGGAATATTTGGAATTACATACAAGCTACTGTAATTGCTAAATCCAGTTTATTGAACAAATGACACTGTGCATGAAGTGACGGTGAACTGAGGGACGGTTGTAAGGGAAAGGAAACAGAGTACGCTCTGTTATAGTACAGGAAAAAATACAGCTTCATTTCCATAAATGCGATCATCAACAGAAAGATAACACTCTCCCTTTCTTTGCTGTCTAGCTAGCACATTGCATCGTCTCACAAATCTTGACTCTCTTGTGCCTCAGTCTCACACTTTTAATTTCTCTAGAAGTCTTTCACTCCCACTCTACACCCCCATATGTACACCTACATATACAGGTCAAGCTCGCTCGCATCCACCACATGTGCGCTCTCTGTACCTGAACCACAGGATGTCCTCCTGACACGGCTTTAACAGCTCCTCTGCTGCCTTCGGTCTCATAGTGGGCTCTGTGGTGCTGTCTGGGCTGAACCTCTATTCTCAGCTCATACTGCTCCGTGCTGCTGGGAAGCGTCCACTCCAGAGCAGGCAGGGACGCCAACGACATGCTAAGTACCAACACACAGAAACGGTCATGTATGTGCATCTCTGAGATTGGAAACAGAGCAGAAACATTCTGTGGGTTTGGAGTTTTCTACATGTTTAATGATCATGCTCATTACATATGGGATTCAAGTTTCAGTTTTCTGGATTGTTTTTACCTAATCAGAACAAAAGTTTCTAATGCTTCTTTTAATCGTTAATGGTCTAAAACATGCTGGTAATTGGTTCATTTACCTGCACATGGCTGTGGCCATCTGATTGGGCCAACCAATGGATGGCAAGACATATATTGGTTCCATTACAGGTTCTCTTTTCACTTCAGGGAACACAGCATGCTCTGATTGGCTGTAGACCAAGAACTCCTGGGTGGGCCTTCCAATCTTTGTAGGCACCGGTTTAGCTATGTGCCTGTTGAGGCTGTCTACAAATTCATCAAGATTCGCTGTTGGTCTACAAGGCTCGACCAATTCGTCTCGCACTGCATGAGGAGATGGGCTTCGGGAGCGTGGGACAACCAGGGAAGGGTTCTGGTATTGCTCGTAAGTGCGTTTTCCCTGAGGAGAAGTGGAGCGCGAACCTGGCCGTGAGGAGGAGGAAGATGAAGGCCTGCAGTTCAGGAACGTCTCCTCTGTGATGCTGGTGCGGGGGGATGTCGTCGGAGAAGTGCGAGGAGAGCCAGAGGCGTGGATGGCCTGGAGCCTCGGGCACAAATCAGCCACTGTCATTGCGGCTAAACCTCCACCTCCTGAAGCACTGGGAGAAACACAGGGTGAAGGCTGGGGTGAATACACCTCTGAGTGCCAGCTGGAGGAAGTGCTGCTTGCCGGGCTCAGGTTCTCCCTGTAGACCAGGTTCTGATACGCAGGCACAGCTAGACGCCGGCTGATATCCACAGGAGCTGTTTGGACATGCTCACGGTGCGGGTGGTGTAGCTCCGGGCAGGTGATCTCAATACGAGGGCTAGCCTGGGATGACAGCGAGTGACTGAGAAGATCTCGCAGATCAGGGTGATGACAGGCGAGGAAGTCCTCAGACGGTGGAGGATTATAGGAAGGATGATGGATGGGCACATCGCTGTATGAAGCATGGGTCTGCTCGGTGTTGGACAAGGCCGGATTAGCATCGAGGTGTGACAGAGCATCGAGCTCATCTGCTGAGGAAAAGGAGCAACATGGACATGAAACTGGTTAATGTTGCAGTACAGAGAGAAGTGGAGAACAATCCATCTGTGATGAGGTGAAGAAGGAACTTTGATCGCGCCATTTTGGAAACTGAGCACATGCTCTGCAGATTTATGGCAATGAAAATGAAAAGTCTCTCACTACATCCTCCAGTAATAAAAACACAAATAATTCTGGACATTTTCAGACATTTTCAGTTTGTGGCTTTATTGTTCAATTCTAAATTCAGCAATATTTGCACTCTGAATATAAACATTAATTATTATTTTTTTAATAGGGGTAATAGAGTATCTTAATAATTCTGATATAGCCCAATAGAGTAAATAATAATATAATAAAATTAAATGATAACAGATTACAGTGTTAGCCTGTATAACCCAAACACAAACACAAACACAGCGTACAGCAAAGCCAGCTGCCAAACCCGGAATCCCTGATGCACTGTGTGTTTAACCGGTAAGTAGTAAAAGAAACCAGTTTACTGACCTTGGTCATCGTGTTGAATGTCATTTCCAGTTTGGCCGTAAAGAAATAAAGGAAAGGGTAAGTCCAGTTCGTCCGGGCCGCTTACAGCTACGAGCCCCGCAGCACTGTTTTCACAGTTACTACTCATTGGGGAAAAGTTTTCGTCCTCTCTTGTTTTTTTTTAACCAGCTAAACTAGTAGAAACGCTCCTCTATATAAGGAAATAACGGAACTGCAGGAAAAAAAGGTTCTGCACTGGTTATAGAAATATGAATAGTATGAAATATGAATAGGACGCAGCTGATGTGACTAACAGACGGAGATGTCTCGGTGACGCGCCGGAGTGACTGAGAGCGCGCAAAGAGCGCGAGCTGTTCAAAGAGCCCGACGGTTTCCTGTTTTAAAAGAAACTCCTCCGAAAAGCTGTGAAGTGTTTCTCTGCTGCCCACACGCACCACCATGCTGCTCTGTTATATACAATATATAGCTTTATAGTTAACCAGAGGCGTTTACTTCCACAAATTCAAGCCTGAGAGTCTTTTTGAATGATTCTTGTCAAGTTCTCCGAACCCAAACAGACGCAGTGTGTTAGTATATTAGTGTATTAGTAATACACTACAGGAGACGCAGGATGGAGCCATAAGATGGCGACATTGTATTGTACCTTAGTGGGATTTTTTTTTTCCTCCCGACCAAAACACACTGATGAATAGAAGTGTGTTGAATTGAACAGGTGTGAATGACTCATTCAGTTTTGTGTTTTCAGGATGACCGCTGCCATTTTCATCTGCTTCTCAAGCGCTCTTCCTGCACTTAGGCTTTACCCGAGTGCAGGCTTGTGCTTTAACCCTTACTACAGTCTGCTCTCAACTCATTCATACCTGTGCTGTAGACCAGCGGTTCTCAAACTTTTTTAAAGTGGGGCCCCCTTTGTGGATGGTAAGTGCCACTGTGGCCCCCCCCCCGGCCCAAAAATAAAACAATAATTAAATATAAAATGCCCTAGCTCAGTGAGATGGATGTGACTGTCTTTCACTGCACAGTTTTTCAATCCTTGGTGTAATTGGAGAC
>JAOTRJ010000019.1:7788446-7800787 GCA_028564905.1 Leptodoras praelongus
TATATATATGCTGTGTATCTCTTGGTCTAGTTCAGCACACACAACCACAGTCATGGTTCAGACTGCTGACTTGTTTTTGGAGAAGACGATCATCAACTCCCTCCACAAGGCCACAGTAGGTCGTTGCTGAAAAGGCTGGCTGTTCACATCATAAATATTCTAATCATCTGAGATACTGGATTTCTGCTTTTCATAAGCTACAAGCCATAACAATACAAAATATAAAAGAAAATGCTTGAAATAGGTCTCTTGACTTGCAATGAATATAAAATATGTGACGGTTTACCTTTTTCAAATTATATTATGAAAGGAATTAACTTTTTCCAATATATTCAAATTCTTTTAAGAATCACTAGTATACTTGTTTATGCTATTACATTCATGCTTTTTTTTGTTCATAAGTACAAAGGCTTTGTTATTTTGTAAGTCAATTTAAATACAGTGGAAGCATACAGGACCCATTCCAAAAAATTAGAATATCATGGAATATCCTGTTTTCATGGGTTTTATGAGCTGGAAGCCCAAATTATGTAAAAATAAACAAATACTTGAAATCATTTAAATTGTGGGCCCTGAATCGATAATCTATGTAAGTTGAATGGAATTATGGAAATTACTAAACTTTTCCATGATATTAAATTTTTTTTTGAATGGGTCTGTCTTAAATAAAAATGTTTTTTTGTTTTTATGTACAACTTTTGTTATTGATGTTTTTTTGGGGTTCTGCATTTTCGAGTCAGTGCAAAAAGATTTCATTTTCCAAATGTTACTTTTCCAACAAAAAACTTAAATGTTACAACAAAATGCATCCGTTTGTATGTCAGTAAGGAAAGCAATACATTACATAATGGTGCACTTTTCATCCAAAAAACATAATGAAGGCTGCTGGGTTTTACATGCAAAAAAAAAGAAGTAAGTGTGACAGTCAAAGTCTCCAGAAGAGCTGTAGCAGATTCTCCAAGATGCTCAGTAAAACTTCCTTAATTTCTTTATAAAACTGCACACATTGTGGCTGGGAACACTGTTTAAGAAAAAGGCACTCCAAATATGGACTTCCGTTAGTTTATTACTGTTTACACTTTATAGTATTTTCTTTATGTAGAAACATCATAATTAGGCATCTTTGCATGTGCCTAAGACTCCTGCATTGTACTGTACTGTAATCAGCTGGTAGGTTTTACTGAGCGTCTTGGAGAATCTGCCACAGCTCTTCTGGAGACTTTGACCGTCACACTTCTTTTTTTTTTGCATGCAAAAGCCAGCAGCCTTCATTATGTTTTTTTTCTGAAAAATGCTGTTATGTAAAGTTTTGCTTTCCTTACTGACATACAAACATTTTTGTGTAATGTTGAATTTTTTTGTTGGAAAATCTTGTATCAATAAAAAAATAATCAATAACAAAAGTTGTACCTAAAAACAACAGGGTACAGGTGCACAGTAATGTAGATTAATCATCAGATTAATCAGATTGCATACTTGGATAACATGTTTTCTGGTTTTAGGTTTAAAATCTTTTCGAACCAGTCTGCACTGGAGTCTTTAGCGGTAAGACATGAACTGATGTTCAGTTTACTTCTGGTTTAAGTCGCTGCTTTGTGAGAACTTAATAATAAGCTATCACATTTGATGGGTACTGTCTGAATCGAACACTATCTGCAGCTGATTCCATTGCAAGCACCACTCAAGGCTCTGCTCCAAGTGACTATCGTGCCCCTTTTAAACAGTAAGTGAAGCACAACGTCCATTTCTAACCTTCAGTGCCTGGAATGCTTTTCATGTACAGCTCATGGTGGGGGTGTAACACAATGCTGCCATCTGTACGTTTAATGATCCTTTCAGTATCAGTAGCTACATTCAGATTGAATTTCAAAGTAGGTTTTAAGCCCAATTTAAACCACCATGAATTTAAGCAGACGGTTAAAAGAACGTTCATGTTAAAATATTGATATTCTCTTACATTTCTATTGTAGACAGTCTACAATAGAATGTCATCCATGGTACTGAAGGATTTAAAAAGGATCTCTTTTTATATAAACATCGAGTGTTCTAACAAGTAAGCTTTTACATTTTTTCATTTTCTTCTTCCAAGATTACACTAAGAGAGGTGTACAGATCCCTCTGCCAGACGGAATCGACCTCATCGAGGATGTGGTCGAGTATCATGACGTAAGTTGTGACAAATCTGGTCTTCTGATACAAATTTCACCTCAGATTTGAACCCCGAATCACTATTTACCATGTGATTTTCAGGGCTACATCATAATTGGAGCCAATCTCCATTTCCGGAGTGGCCTGAAGGAGCTGATTGAGAAGTCGTCATCTTAAGGGCCTGACATATTTAAAACCACTATTTTTCCTTCCTGACTGCTTGCAATTAAAGAAAAAACACTTTGCACCTGTATTTTTAATAAGTGCTTAATGCATAGTTAACACCAGCCAAATTTTACAGCCAGAAGCCACACTCACATACCCTGTGTGCTTGGCTTGAGGTGTGTTTTGTTTCTAGAATATAATTAAATCACTGCTGTATTACTCAGTAATATGTATTTACTTCACACTGGTTCAAACATAAGTATTACATTAGGATCATGGTAGCCTTTGGTACCATGAAAACTCTGAACTACTGGTGATAAAACCTGAGGTTTAAGTGTTTTGCCTAAACAAGATATATAAAAACAAGGCAAGTATTTCTATATAATTCAGATTTTAATCGATGTATAAAAAGGTGTTAAAAGAAATGGGTAAAGTGTACCATCTTGATGCACACCAATTCTGGCTTCTAAAACTGTACTTATTCCATGCTCCTATACTTTTTGTTCTTTTCTTTTAAGTCTATTGAACTTCTTATACTTTTCCCTACAGAAGGGACCATCCTAGAACCAATCAACTTTTTACTTGAATTAAATTACATTTTTTGACTACTGGACACTGCAATTATTAGACAAAAGATATTAAATCATTAAAAAAAGAAAAGTTTTATTTTGTCTGTCATTAATTCTAATGGAAATGAATCTCACTTATTGCATGAATTAAAGTAAGGTCAGGTTTATTTGAATAGACAAATCAGGAATGAAGAACACTGATTATAAAAGGCACATGGATACCATCATTTAGAAATTCGAAGCCATTTTAAAGCAACCCTGAGCAACTGGAGAAAACTAGTGATTTCCATGGGATTCCTATATTCATTTTGGGCATGCAATTTTGTCTTGGGGAAATGAAGGACTAATCCCTTTTGGCCTGGTTAAAATTTAAACACAGCTACTTGCAAGAGACAGAGAATCAGTTGAACATTAAAAAACAGACTCATCAGTCCAGAGTTAGCAGCTACTACAGTAAAGCGCCTCGTGTCAGGATTACAGTCACTTGAAGCAAAATTGCAGTCTGATGTTCACAATCCACCCCCCCCTTAATTCAACCACATCGTCAAGACAACAAAAAGACACATGTATACATGTATAAAAAAAAACAACCCCACAATCAGCCAATATACACCTACACCATGGTTTGATTACTTTTGAACACAGAGTGCTTCACAGTGATCCAGTGCAAATTCCAACTCAACAGTGCAGAAGGTGTGTGAACATCAGTACGGCTGGTTCGTGATGAAACGGCTGAACATGTTGAAGGCTGCTATGGGCTTATCGGTGGGGACCATGTGACCAGAACCCTGAAGAACAGAAAGTTACTCTAGTAAACGTCACAGAAAATATCTGTTTAGACATATGGGAGTAAAGCTTGCTTTACGACTGACCAATTCTGAATAAATAATCATAGAAAATAAGTTTGATTCCTGCATTTTGAATGTTCATGCTACACTGTGTGTGTAACATGTCTGTTCTGTGCATGAATAATCATCGTTTTACTTACCTTGACAGTAAGGAAAGTCAGGTTTGAGAACTCCTTAACAAAACCGCCGACCTGCTGCGTCTGACCGTTGTAGTAGAGCCATGGCCTGCGGGTCACTTGGATCTGCCACAGAACCACTCACATTTACTGGCTCTGTGGTGCCACTGTGGGAAACGTGTGTAGAAATGTTGAGTGGAAACTAACCTCCTGCTGAAGGGACTCGACAAACCATTCATCGCCGAGGAAATTGCAGGCCATGTCCACGTCCCCGTTGTACACCAGCACACGGTATTTCTGTGAAAAGGATGCGTTACACTTATGTCTTTTTACAGAACAGAAAAGAAACATTAGGAAGTATGGAAAGCAATTTGTGAATGGGTTTCATGTCATTTAAAATACTGGCACGCTATACTGAGATTTCTCCCGCCCATCTTCTGTATACAAGTACCCGCAGACACGCATGATTGGCCAGCATCACTCCAGTTGACATGGGAAAGAGTGCATGCTGCCTCTGCCACGATGAGAGCACGACCAGTTTAGCTCTCCTGGCTCCCGGCTATAGGCGTAGACAATTTAAAAAGGCACATTCGAGCTACAGTCAAGTCTATGCAAGAGCACTGTATTCAATATCGCATTGTAAAATGATTCACTCTGCACTTACTGACAGTTTCTCACCACATCCGTGAACTATTCTCATTGGTCTGCCATGCTGCTTCTAAACCTTTTAAGTACGAGTTATGACTTGAGCAAGTTGTGCAACAGGTAGTGTTGCCATCTCTTAGCTACAGGGTCCAAGTTTAGATCCTGAGCAGAGTTTTTGTTGTAATGGTGTATTCCCAGTTCTGTCCCAGGGTTCTCTAGATAGACTTGCCCTTGCTTGGCATTACATCAGGTGAGTGGATTTTGAATAAAGTGCATGGGTTTTGTTTCACTCTGTATAGACAAGTAAAGTTTGTTTGTTGGTTTATTTAACGTCATAACCATCACTGGCTATTTATGACAGGAACAAAGTTATATCGACATGCGTTTCATCAGTGCAAGTTCAAGGTCAAACACAGTCACTTTTGTATCTCCAATTAAAAAAACCCTTGCACGTCTTTGGACTGTAGGAGGAAACTGGAGTACCCTGAGTAAACCCACATACGACTGTGCTGCCTGCAAGTAAAGTATTTTTTCATTGCTTCAGTCCATTTTACAGTGACTCATCAAGGACAATGGACAGGGATGTCTATACACATTTTCCATTTGTTATGATTTGATTTCTCTAATTAACTATGAAATGCATCCAGATTGCCAGAGGTGTCAGTTCCAGTGTTGTCCTTTCATTAGCGAGATAACATCCAAGATTATTGTTTTAGCCAAATCTTCTACTCACCAGTGCTCCCAGTATCTTCAGGTACTGCTTCTTCACATCCATGTAGATACGGTTATACTCAAGATTGACCTGGGCACTGTGGACGCCCCATGAGAACCAGATTAGAAGCATTAATCTCTTAAAAACAATGTTAGTCTGACCATTTCAAAAAAAGATGTGAGCTTTGTTTGCACAAATATCCTTCTCTGATGCTCTAGGATGATAACCGTTAAAGATTGTACAGTTGATCTACCTGCAGATCTCCCATTCAAGTGCATCGGGAGAAATGTGGAGAGCCGACTTGACATAGGGGTTGTTAAGGTACATAGCAGACGGGGTAGAGTTGACACAGGGAGGGTCAAGCTTTATGGATTTAAAAACAGAGCCCAGTCCTCGCAGTTTCTGCAAGAGAAAAGAAGTTTCAGATTTCAGTGGGCTTGAGGGAATCAGTTCCATTTAAAATAAGTGTATGCCAGTACACTTCCTGTTCATTGTCAGGGTAACACATTCTAGGTCTTCTATACTGTAGAACTTTCTGTAAGACAATTTATCAAGTGATGTTAATTATTCCCCGTTTATGTCCCATGTAGAAAGCTTGAAAAATAATCCAGGAGCAACTTTTCTGCACTTTCCCCACTGATCTAAGAACAGTGCAAGGCAGAAATGTCTAAAGGCAGGGATACATTGAAATAGCCGAGGTGCAAACATGATTCATGGTTGATGTAACCAATCCATGTCCATGTCTTGGGTAAAGATTTCAACCTCTACCCCCAGTGGCTCTGTTCTGAAGGGCCACTACCCCGTCGAGGACACGTCAAAAATAGGAGTAGGGGCAAGAAAAGGGAATCAGGATTGGGCCAACAAATGATGCTGCCTTAACAAACTTAAATTTGTTTGACGGCATCACTGGACTTCTTCAATAAGTGAATTTTTAGGAGAGCTGAAAACATGCAGCTCTTCCAGCATACAGTCTAGTAGCTTGGTCAAACCTTTTCAGCCATGTTCAGGTAAAATCATTATTGTTGACGGGTTTCAGCAAACGTTAGAGCCCAAGTACATCTCAAAAACCACATTAAAGACCTGAATCCAGCCAAAGGGAGAAAAAAAATTGAAAATTTTTATATTTTATTCATTTTTTCCCCTCAGCCTTCACATGGAAAAGAAGTACACTATATGGCTAAACGTTTTAATAATGTCCGCTCTTCTGAAAAAGATTAACTAAATTTTGAGGTGGATCTTTGGGGATCTGTGCTGATTTAACTACAAGTGTATTAATGAGGCACTGATGTCGACTGAGGAGGCCTGGGGGTGCAGTCAGTGCAATGCATTTTTACAGGTTCTTTTTTTTTTTTAATATGAAGTTTAAAGCAAGAATATATGATATTTTGAGGTTGACTACCTGGTTCCATGCGTTAGACCACTTGTTGTTGATGAAGTTATTACCCAGATCGTGAATCACAAGCCGTCCATTTTCAACACTAAAGAAGAAAGGGGAAAAGGCCAGCAATTTATTACTTGATGGTGGTACAGGTATTTGTAAAAATGTCCACATGCACAGGCATAACGAGTGATTATATGGCACTGGTAAACAAGAACAGATGACTTGACAACTACATAGGGTATACACCAAGATGCAGGATGATTGCCATTATTCTCACCTTGTACTATAAGATACTCCACCAGCACAATCAGCATACAGGTTATAAATGTTCAGTCCAGAGGAGTAGACAATTTTCTGTACCCGTGTTACCTGCAATTAAAGCCAATGAGTAGGATTACACCTCACCATGAAGTAAACCACATTTCAGACATACAAAACAGAGACACACTTACTGCATCAGAGCATGACGGATCAGCGCTTTGATAGAAGTTACATTGTCCGGCTTTACAGCAGTATTTCTGCAGAGTTGCCCATAGACTAAGAGAAAGAAAGAAGGCATTGGTGAAACTTCAGAGACAGCCAAATAAGTGAAGTTACCTGAAACCAAGACAGGAAAATATATAGTGGGCTTATTATCATAGGAGGCATTTAAGAGATCTCCGTGAAGTCAGAAAACCCACAAGACAATTTGTAAGCTTGAAAAATAAATAAATAAAAACATACAATATAGCTGCAAGAAAACCCCAAGAGCCAAGGAATACTTCCAAATCAGGCATTCTGACTAAGCACGTGGCTATTCACGTGATTTACAGTCATTTAGTCTGAACAGTTTTAGCCATGTTAGTCATCGCTGGGGTTTCCCCCCCAGCCACTAGGCTGGTTGCTTTATTGGATAAAATAGTTTTCTAGACTGGTTCAATCTACAGCCAACCAAATTAACTACTTAATTCCTAGCCTAGGAAAAAGGAGGATAATAGTGAAATAGCATAGTGGGAAAAACCTCTCTCCAAGCAGTCCATGGTAATTTGCAAAATAGACAAGAGAGTTGTCATTCAGTTCATAGCTGGACAAGCCGTTTCCAACAGCGATACCCTAAAATTCCACACACAAAAGTATAGGTTAACCCAAACCATCACATCGAAAAACAAAATCACAACCACGCAAGACTGCTCTGGTTCCATCACTAACCTTCAGGTTGAGGGTGCTGTCCTCCAGAACTCTCTCAGCCAGAGTAGGGATGTAAATGCCTCCATAGCTCTCACCTGTGAGAAAAAGCTCATTCTTGCTGTACTCTGGGAAAAGTCGGAAAAATTCCTTGAGGGCCAAGTAGTTGTTAAGGGACACCTAGAGAACATGTGGGAAGAATGATTCAAACAAAAGGGACCACAACTCATTCACAAAGACCATTTTTTGGATCTCACCTACCTCGGAGTCGTTGGTTGCGTATTTCTTGTCATCAGAATAGGAAAAGCCAACACCTGCGGGCGACTCCAGGTATAGAACGTTAGCAATCTGCAAATTATGATCAGCAGATTAGGCTTGGCAAGATGCACACACATCTGACTGATTGAACCAATGCATCAAGAGCTGCAACCTTAATATCAGAAGTCATTTCCAACATGCTGTGTAACGGCTATATTTAATATGATAAAAACAAAAATCGCATTTTAACCGACACATGGAATCTGCAAAAAAAATCCAACAGCAAAAATCCACCGAACTGTCATGTTACGTCATCAAACTGCAAAGCAATGAAGATCCACCAGTAAAAATTAAATGCGGCATTTCCATCAGAACTGAACGCAAAAACATAACTTGCTCCAAACTATACTCTTGAATTCTCAAATCCAATCGGACGGAAGGTGTTGGTTAATGTTTTCTAACAGCAGCACCGACAATAGCGGCAGCTGCAATTCAAAGCACAGCAGCAGGTTTATGTTAAAGCTATACTCATGCCCCGTTTTACCAACTTTGGATTTGGCAGGCGATCTGTGTAATCTAGAACTAAAACCACATTATAACTGAAGAAAAATACATAATCAAGATTAAGTTTTCTATACACAGCTGCTAAACAAAACACTTAAGGAAGAAGTCTCCATAGTCTATGCTTTGTAACAGTCAGAGATTCCTTAGGTGGAGTTAAATGTGACACGGTGATGGAGTGCCATCAGGAATGTTATAAGCAAGTAAATGGCTATAAAAACAAAGCATGCTTTCATTAAGTGATAAAAGCAAACTTGAGAAAGAGGAAAACAAATACTGGTTTGGCATCAGCAGCTCTGCTTTAGATTGGCATCATGTAGTTATTAATTATTTTCCTATGCCAGAACACCCTGTTGGGTTTTATTTCTCAGATATTCACTGGGAGAAATAATTGGGTAGGTCATCATAGATCGTTTCTTTTTTTTTTTTTTTGGCTGTACATGCAGTTTTGCTCATTAGACTACTGATCAGAAGGTCACGGGTTCGAATCCCAGCACCCCCAAGCTGCCACTGTTGGGCACCTGAGCAAGGCCCTTAACCGTCACCTGCTCAGGTGTATAAATGACATGAATCCAAGTTGCTCTGGGTACGGGTGTCTACCAAATACTGTAAAAGTAAAAATTGTACTTCAGAACAGTAATCAATGCACAACGAAGTCCTCTAACAAATCAGCACATACACTGCAAGTTTCACTTTGTTATATATATATATATATAAAAAAAAACACATCACAATGCATACCATATTCCAGGAATAAGGGTTGTATTGTAGAGTAGTACCATCATCCTGGACCTGGATGAGAAACAAGAACACACAACCTGAAACTGCTGAATGCACACACTAGTCTGATTAGGAATGATTAACATGTGAAAAGGAAAAAAAAACAGAGCAAAGCTGGCTTGATATTCAGCAAAAATTTGGGAAATACAGGAAGTGGCAGCAGATTTAAGGAAGTCCACAAACAGCACAAACAAGTGTAAAGTTTCCCTACTGAAATGTTGCAGGAATGAGAATTGAGCACATTTCCTGCAGTTTTAATGTAAGTGCTAAGAACTGACCCCAATAGGGGCAGGCGAGGCTCAGTGGTTATGGGGTTCAAGCCCCAGCTCCACCAAGCTGCCACTGTTTTGAGCCTTTGAGCCTCAACTGCTGAGATGTATAAATGAGATAACTTTAAGTCACTCAAGATACATGCGTCTGCCAAATGCCAAAAACCCTACATGAGCTCTCACCAGGAAAGGGCCGTGCTCCGTCAGCAGGCCGTCCAGAGAGCTACAGCCTGGTCCTCCGTTCAGCCACAGCACCACCGGGCTGCTCGCCGGCTCTTTCTGCGACTCCACAAACCTACAGCGGGGTCACAGTGTTCACATGTTCACACCACACCACACCACCTCCATCCTGATCTACAAACTAAGCCAAACTCAAGTCGGATGGCACCCGGAACTGTGAAAACAAACCCACCAGTAGTGGAGATGTTTGTTGCCCTCGACGCTGAAGTAGCCTGAATACTGTTTGAAGCTCGGCTGCTTGGAAAGTCCGGGGAGAGACTTAATCTCATCCGCAGCTGGAGCTCCCAGCACTCCCAGCACTCCCAGTGCCCCCAGCAGCAACACAGGTAACACCGCATGCATCTGGAACAAAAGCATTGACCTGTTTATCCACATAAAGCAAACCCGTGAACATGAACCATCACTGACACTGTAACTATAACTGTTCCGAGCTAAACATTTGTGTAAAATGGCGCGATCTGCTCTCAGACACTATCACACGTCTCCTACCTTCACACCGACCCGCACTGAGTTTCCTTTGCGCTGCTGCATAAGTACAGCCGCGAGGTCACGTGACAGCACCCGCGTGATCAAGTCACATTGCTGATAAACCACAGAGCAGAAAGGTAGTGCTTTTCCTCTCACCGCATACAGATGCTCAAACAGGGCGAAAGCAATAAATACATCAGACTGCATGTTATACAGTACAGCTTATAATTTTATAAATATATCTATTAGTTACTGTATATATTATTATATTTTGTGTGTAGTGTGTGTGTGTGTGTGTGTGCGCGCGCACTGTACTGTCTTTATTGCACTTCTCACATTGTCTCTTGTTACTGAGTAGTCCTGTTTAACATACTGCTGTATAATACACTATAGACTATGGCTTTCTCACGAAATGACATGTTACAGTTTACACGGTTTCTATGGAGGGATAAAGACAATAAAACCTGAAACACTCACACTACACTCACTATAAGCCTTCTAAACTGTAAACTCTGTTTTATGACCCCGAGTAGCAGTTTGAACACGGGGGGAAATGTAAAAAAAATAAATAAATTAATGAATAAAGATAGAGCTAACGAACTAAAAGATTTTTGGATCTTGTGTTTTGATTTCTATTCGCTCCTTTGACAGGACTCTCATTTTGTCACTGGTCGAATACTAAATAACTTGATGTTTGATATATAGTGCACTACGTGTGGTTAGAAATCAGATCCTACATAATGAACTCGTGAAGTGAGTGAGGGGTTATTTGGGACACGACCACGACCCTGAACTACACCGCGGCGCTTCGGCTGAAGTGAAGTGCGCATGCGTGTATTCCGCACATCCGGGTACAGTGGAGCTCGAGCAGCTGCGCCGCTCCGCTGGCGGCTGTACACTCCGGTGCCGACGCCGTTAACTCGCCTCAGTGTTTGTAGCTCATTTCGCAGAGCGGTGTGTCTAAATTCGACTTCTGACCGCCTGGGGCAAGCCAGTTCTTCACCTCCTCATGACACAGGTAAAGGCTGCTGTCTTATTCAACAGAAGAATTTAAAACGCATTATTAATTTTAGCACGAGCTGTGTTACCTACGCACCTAGCCTCCTAGCTAGCTTAAATAGTGCCATTTTGCAATCTAGGAAGTTCTGCATAAAACATAAATGCTGTAATTGGCATGTAACTGTATGTAACAGAAATGACGCATGCACATCTGCGTTGATAAACCTAAATGAGGCAGTAACGTTAAACAGAAACCTGTTTTTGCTCCTGTAGTTTGGTTAAACAACATGGCGTCCTGTTTGCGCTTTGGATCCGCCGGTACTTATGCGCGTGCACGTGTCGGGACTAAACCCAGCGCGCGACGCACGGAGTTTGTGTGTTTCTCTAAGCGATGGAACTTCCTGCCATTTTCCTGATCGCGGGTATTTGATTTAGCTGGGTTTGTTGTGTTGTGCCCCAGGCCCAGCGATGCTGGTGTGATACAAAATGGCGGACTGTTTGCGGGAGACCGGAGAGCGATCTAAAGCACTGTGAATGAATGAAACATGAGCGCTCACGTTTTGTTCCTGGCCTTAAACGCGTCTCTTCACACAACCTGCAGTTTTCTGGCTCCTTTTTCGCGGTATTTTGGACTTCGTGTGGATCATGAGATTTCATCCTGCGACGGCAAACATACGAATCCGCCCGTGTAAAAGAGCCTCGTGAGAGGTACCGGGATCTACTGCGGTGTTACCGGTGCGCTTTTAACCCGGGGACCGGGACTGGTCATGTGTAAAGGGCTTTATCCCAAATCACTCAGATCTTAACCCTGACGGTCAGTAACTATCCACTTGCAGGACAAATAAATGTTCAATTTCCATCACAGATTAACCAGCGCCAGTGGTTTACGTGTAGTTTTCCTGGAACTCTCGTAAATACCCTGTTTACTATTACATTTCCGCATTTATTTACATTTACATTTACATTTAGGCATTTAGCAGACGCCCTTATCCAGAGCGACTTACAAAAAGTGCTTCAA
>JAOTRJ010000019.1:7804684-7816014 GCA_028564905.1 Leptodoras praelongus
GTTGCCGGCTGGGCACCGGCTCCCCCGTGACCCCGTAACTGGGAATAAGCGGTACAGATAATGACTGACTGACTATATAAGACATGGATGAAAAAGGCCAGCAAGGTAACTCCGTAAATGTATGTATATTAATATGGACTTGGGGAAATGGAGGATCTTGTAGCACATGGATTTCCCATGCTGCATTTTTTCTGCTCCTGCCATACCTGATTCAGCTAATCCATTAATGAACAGCCCTTGCAGAGCTGAAGTGGGTGTGGCAGGGCAGGATAAACATGCTACACTTCTGATGTAACATGTCGCGCTCGTTCCTCAAACAAACAAACAAACAAAAAAGTGGTTGGCAAATGTTTGGTCTGGAGATTTGGTGTTTCATGAGAGTCGGTCAGTGCATGCAAAATGTTCAAGCACTGAAAGAACTGTCTGTTTTTTTTTCCATTCTGAAATGTTTTTTTCCCTGCTCTCCGTGTTTGAGTGAAATGCTTTGTGCTCGAGTCTTGGCATGTGGGTGGTTCCGAAACTTCTTTCTGTGCCCACCGGTTTCACATGTGTGCTTGCAAGTGGGATATTTTGTTACGCAGCTTTGTTTTCCACCTAGTCTTTCTGCACCGTCTAGTTTTGACAGTGATGTGGCTCCATAATGGGGCTCTCAGAATGACAAACTGCACCTTTAAATGCATTGTGACCGGTTAATCGTTCCTGTCACATCTTAGCACTGAAGTCTACAAATGCCTAAGGAGATACTGTGTGAGATTGTTTTAGTTTTGGGGTGATTTGAAGTTTAAGCACCTCAAACCCCATAGGTTATATTTTACCAGCAACAATTGTACACGGATATCAAGTCTGTTACAACCACCAATTCTAATAAACTAAGGCGAATCAGGAGAATCTGGACCCAGTTTGGCAAGAGTGCTAATCACCTTGAGGGGTTTAATAGTCCTTGTGATAATGGGACAGCATCACAACATTTTGAGTTTAGGAAAACCGGTATATTGTGTATTGGCCATGTGGGGGGAATAATGCAGAAATACACCTGAAATACCAATGAGCATTTTATTATCATTTAAATATAGCTGTACAAAATGGAAAGCACCTTCATTATTTTGAAGTCTGTGCTTTTCCTTTTTCCTAATGGATGTCAAAATATACGTTTTCCTTTGTTTGTAAATTGACATCAAATTTGAAAGTTGGCTTAAAGGGTGAATGGGCTTAATGGGTACACTTACCCTAAACATATAATGTTCAATACGACCAAAGCAGCTTTAATAGGCAGAATAAATGATTGCTGTTTGAGTCATCATTAAAGAGTTTTAATGCAAGTGTTCAATTAGCCTCCTTATACTATTCTATATAAATATTTAAAATTGGTTTCAGTTTTTTTTGTGCTTGTTTAGTTTTGCTCTAAGAACATTTGTTTTCACGTGTAATTTATAAAGGTGGACGTTACATGTTTAGTTTATTGTTGTATACAGAAGATTTTTCTTGCTATGTTTTTATGTAATTTTTGAAAACTTCCATCCTAACTGTTTTGTCCTCAAGAACTTTAGTGAGACGTCACTTTAGCTTTGGTCTTTTCTCAAAAAATTGACGTTGAACCTTCGGATTGGTTTGTTTTCAGATGTAAATATGGCTGCAGAGAGACGACAGAAACCCAGGTCGAGTCCTCCTCGCAGGTAAAGTATTGTCAGGAGTCTACTACGAAGGTTTCGGTGACAGATTCCCGGTAAACTTGTTTTATCCCCTCCACCAAACGCATTTGCATTTTCGGACAACAACGGCAAGAATCGTTACAGACAACAGAAACCATGCCAAATTCATGGCTTTCCTCTACAGAATGTGTTCTCACGGATCATCTTTTATTCACGGGTATATAGTTGTTTGTTGAAATAAAGTTGAAAGGCCAATCTAAGACTATTTTCCTTGGTGTCCTTGTGTCTTAACAGTGTGTTATTTATTCTAGTGTGTTCAGACTGCATTTCAAAAATCTTTAACTCTCAATAACCGTGTCTTCACATCTTCGTCTGCTAATTCCTGCGTCAAAAAAAAAAATCATTATTGTTTCAGTAATTTAAACATGTCTTCAAATCGGTATATTTAGAAGTGTTGGGCAGGACTGCATAACGATAGCGCCAAGATCTTCCTATGGATTTTGCATGAAATAAAATGAATCTGCGGCAAACCTTTTTGGAGCATCTGCATCGTCTGATTTTATCGGTTATTACTTTTACCTCTAAAATAACAAGCTCTGTTATCAAATTTGATGAATTTTTCGGGTTTTCGTACTGTGCGTTTATTGTGGGAATGTGCTTAATTTTCCGATCAAAGTTCCACTCGTTTTGCAGAGTACCGTAAAATGAGCAAATCTGACATTTTTATGCGTTTTCTCAAAAAAACTTGGAAAATACTGGGAAAAACTTTTATTTTCTATGCTTTTGGATACCACTTTAGATCTCTTAGCTTAAAGATTCTTGCTTTTATACTTTTGTTCCTCTGAACACTGGGTTTGAAGAAAACCTTCCGGAAGCTTCCACACCACCAACCCGTAATACATCTGGACAAGTTTGGCGAATTTAATTTTGCCAATCTGTTTCCAGTGATAATGTGTTTGCCTCAGTAAAGGGAAAATCTTCTATTGTGCATCATTAAAATTTCAAGGAGTCTGTGTGAGTCACTGATGAAGTTTTTTACATGGCATTAAATGTGTAAAGAGCACAATACATTTAATACTGACAAAGGCAGGTTTCTGACCGATTATTATGTCTGCTTAGGCCGTTTCCTTATGGGGACAACAGGGAGGCCCGTCCCCGTTCTCGATCACCGGTGCAGGGTCGAGAGTCCCGCGACAGCAGGGATGGCAGAGACATGAGGGAACCTAGTCGAGAACCGCGGCCTGGACCACCACGAGACCATGGCAATGAGCGCTACAGGGGTGTAGATGGAAGGGATAAAGACTCCCGGGATGCTCCTTACAGGTAGACATTTCGTTCTGGATGAAATTTTAGATGTGTAGGTGATTTACTGATATGTAGTGTATACACTAATCAGGTGTAACATTATAAACACCTCCTTTTCTCTACACTTATTGTCCCTTTTCTCATTCCACTTACCATATAGCTGCACTTTGTAGTCCATCTGTTTCTCTACACACTGTGTTAGTCCCTGTTACTCTGTTCTCTAATGGTCAGGACTCCGACAGGACCAGCACAGATCAGGCACTATTTGGGATCATTCTGCAGTGACACTGATGTGGCGGTGGTGTGTTAGTGTATATTGTACTGGTGTGAGTGGATCAGACACAATGGTGGTGCTGGAGTTAAAATGGACAATGAGTGTAGAGAAAAGGAGTTCATAATGTTATGTATGATGGGTGTTGTGCACAACAGACCACTCTCTTGAGTGTTGATGGTTGTTAACATCTTCAGTGATTACTTTGCATGTACCATTTTGAGTTCATGCTAATTTGTAGTGAATAATGAAACGGGGCTGAATTGTGGCTGATTAGGCTGCTCACCATAAATATTTTATAAGCATGTCAGTATTGACCTGGGGAAAATCATCTTTGCCACAGAAATGATGGTCCTGACCGCTTTTACCGTGGTGAATATGAACAGTTCCGCAAGAAAGATGCAGAACCTTACGCTGACCGCTACAGGGAGAACTGGAGCAGCAGGAGAGAACCAGAAGGTTGGGCTGCACAAAACTGCCTTAATTCCATTTATATTCCCTTTGCATTATATGATATGATCGGATGTGGCTCACTATCTGCATCTGTCTTACGAACGTGGCTGTGTAGAGGAGAGAATGCGGCCTGAGGAACGCAGGAGGAATGAGCTGTACCGTCAGTACTATGAAGAGCTGCAGAGACGTTACGATGCCGAGAGACCTGTAGACTGCTCCGTCATCGTGGTCAACAAGCAGCAGAAGTGAGTCCCCTGATTGCCATGTTCCCTTCTGACTTAGCAACAGGCTTCAGGATCAGCTGATGAAATATGTTCACGTTCTTTACATTATTATGAGGGAATTCTGTTGCGGAAATTTAGTATTCATTCATTTTCTTTTTCACTACATACTTGTTAAACTGGGACGGATTTAACGTTTGTCGTCTTGGTTTAAACTTCTGTAGGGAGTATGCGGAAATGGTGGGGAGGAAGGTGCGAGATCTGGGCATGGTGGTGGACCTCATCTTCCTCAACACAGAGGTGTCCTTGACCCAGGCACTGGAGGACGTGAGCCGGGCTCGCACACCCTTCGCCATCATCATCACCCAGCAGCATGAAGTGCATCGTTCCTGCACAGTCAATATTCTCTTTGGCACACCACAGGGTACAAGATCTGGCTGGCTTAATGACAGATAATACTAGTTAACTGGACTTGAAGTAATTAAGATAATGATACATTAATTCTAGGTGTTACTCTAATGCAAATGAAAAACCCATGTTTAAGGTGTCTTTGGGGGAAATCAAAAACTATTTTTTAATGACCCTTCCTTCCTTGTATTATAATATGCAATGTAAAATGATTTTGAAATTCCTGTTTGTTACTCTGTCCAAGAACACAGAAACATGCCCATGCAGGATGCTATGGTTTTAGTGGCTCACAACTATGACACCTTTAAGATAGAGAACCGTACCAAGGAGCGGGATGAGATCTCAAGAAAAGCTGCAAAGATGGCAGACGAGGTGTTGATGAGGGAGCATGACAGACAAGGCCACCCGATCTCTGTACTGACTGCTATCACACTGCTGTCGGAGGGCAGGTAAGGTCACAAACTCATTGGTAAATAATGGCAGTAAATGTGCAAGGGTTGCATTGAAAGTGTGGATTCTGTACATTTTGTGGGGGAATGCGGGTTAATTTATGGCAGTCATATTGTAATAATTGCATTGCATTTTATTTTTCTCATTCAAGGTTCCTGACTCCTCAAGAGATAACGGTACTCATTAACTACCTGCAGGATAAGCGTGATCAGCTCGTCCGCGGCAGCACAGACCCTCACCTTGGTATGTTTGTCGTTAGTGATTTAGGTAGAGATGATCACCATCCAGATTGTAAAGTACACCTGTACATTCATGTAGGCATCTAATCAGCCAATCATGTGGCAGCATTGCAACGCAAAAGAAAAATCATGCAAGAAAAGACAAACATCAGAATGAAGGTATATTGTGATCCCTGTGCCATGGATATTGGCATGGATATTGGTACCAGTTGGGCAGGTTGGAGTATTTTAGAAACTGCTGATCATCTGCGATTTTCAAACACAACAGTTTCTAGAATCTTTAGTCAGAAGAAATGTAAAATGTTTCAGGCTGCCGGGAATGATATAGTAACTGAAATAAGCACTCTTTACAACTGTGGTGATGAGAAAAGCATCTCAGCCTGCACAAAGCATTGAACCTTGAGTTTGTACTGATGCTTGATGTGGACATCAAGCTCTTGACCTGCGTCTGCATGAAGTTTTGCATTGCTCTGCTGCCACGTGATTGGACGATTTGAAAAGTGCATCAATGTAAAGCTCTTCCTAATAAAATGGCCAGTGAGGGTGTTCTACACAATGTTGGTAGTTGTGTTTGCATGTTGGTTAGGCATTGTAAGCGTTTGTACATTTTTAAAATGAAACAATGGAGGTGGTGGTGATGCTTTAATACATGCTTTAGTACAGACCTGTTACTGAAAGGTCTTCCACAAAACCTGTGCTGTTTGTTTGGATTTGATTTGTGTTCCACAGTAGCACATTTTTTTTCTTTTTTGGAGCAAAAGAAAAAAATTTTGAAAAGTTTTTTTTAAGTTGGAGCACTAGCACTGTACATTTTTATATTTCTCTATGCTTTGTGTGCAGGGTCTCATCAATCCTCTGCAGGGGTCACGCATGAGACCCCTCAGCCCACCCAACCAGGCCCTATTTCCCACCAGACACACCCATCCACACACTCCATGCACAGCTCTCACCTTCCTGCTGTCTCTGCCACCACCAACCAGCAGCAAGAGTTGCAGGCTAAAATTCTCAGCCTCTTCAACAGTGGCACAGGCTCCTCTGGGTCTCAGAGCCAGACGGCAGTGTCCCAGCCTCAGGGCTATGGATCCACACAGAGCTCTAACCTGTCCTCTTCCACTCTGTCCAACTTGGCCGTGTCTACTCATGACTCTCAGGACATGATGAGTTCTCACATGGGCATTAGGCCCCCTGCTAACCGCGTAGCAGCACCACAGGGGCTCCAGAGAGCTGGAACTGGGATTAACTTTGACAACCCTAGTGTGCAGAAAGCCCTGGACACGCTAATCCAGAGCGGGCCCGCCATTACCCAGCTGGTCAATTCAGCGAGCCTAACAGCCAGATCAAGCCAGGGGGTGGCCCAAGGAATGAACCAAGGATTAAGCCAGAGACCTGCGCAAGGAATGAGCCAAGGAATTAATCAAGGAATTAACCAAGGCATTAACCAAGGAATGAGCCAAGGAATTAACCAAGGAATTAGCCAAGGAATTAACAAAGGAATGAGCCAAGGATATAGCCAAGGAATGTCGCAGGGCATGTCGCCGGGCATGTCGCAGGGGCTGGGGCAGGGCGTGTCGCAGGGGCTGGGGCAAGGGCTGGCGCAGGGGCTGGGGCAAGGGCTGGCGCAGGGGATGGCGCAGGGGTCTCACTACCAGCGTCATTTCTGAAACTCATCCACACAGGCCCCTTGAAAACATTGCAAGTTGTTTTGGATTTTACATTTAATTGTTTAAAAATCAGTTCCCTTAAATTCCTAAACAATTGTTTTATTTCTTACTTTGTGAATGTTATGATGGTGATCGTTTGGGCATCTGAATGTTCATTACTTTGTTTTCCTTTTGGATCAGAAGGAAACGATAGATGTAAATCACTCATGAAGAATTTGCTGGTCTGACCAGGTAATTTTGAATATGTACCTTGTATTATTTTATATAACGTGTCATTTGTACATAATGAAGTACAGTTCAATAAATGACTGACACCAAATCTTCGTTTATTGGTCCTACATTAAAAGTGCACCAAAAACACGACTTGGTACAAATCGGTAATAAAATGGTATTAGTTTATTGCATTTTGTGCTGACAAATCTATAAAATGGAATGGGGAAACTGCCAGAAGCCATAGAGATAAAGCATTTGAAATGTAAAACTACATTTGCGGGTTTTCTTTTGTACCATGAAACACAATATATAATATTTATTTCTTTAAAATATTCAAGTTACACTTACACAAAAAATAAACACTTCAACACTAATCATATCTTTATGTACAGAAACCCTTTCCACCCTGGCCCATGGTCCATAATGCTTTTAGTGCATACGTATATGTCTGCACACATGCATACACGCACACATACGTGAGAAACAGTGGAACACAGTTTGTCATTGTTACCAAGAAAAAAACTTTTAAACATCTACATACTCTTGTATTTTTTATTCTTTTTTTTTAAAACCTATATCCATTCTCTTCATAACATTTACACAAAATGGTCTGCACACTGTTCAAGAATTAAAAAACAAGCTTGAGGAACCCTGTCGCTCGTGTTATGGGTCCCGTTTCAGCCTCTTTTGACTTGCACGTCTTAACCGATTGGCTGGTGTCTAAAGGTTTAGGCCAGGTGAAACCCTTTAACAAAAGAGTGTTTTTAAACAGATATTTCCCATAGCAATTTATTGAGGTGAGATTTACATTTTTTGCATGTTTGCTGCATTACTTTTAACCTTGGTTAGCGGTTGGTTACCATGAATGATTACTTTCTTCAGGTTGTGTTGCAACAGATCGTACCTCTGGGCTTATTAGATGGATCATGTCATTTTGCAGCGAACCATTTTTAATGATTTAAACAAGGCTTAAATAAAGACATCTGGCCTAACGTTTCATCTAACATTTCTACATTTCCAGGCTGAGTGTTCCAGCAGTGCATCATACACATCACACACCATATGTGTATTTAGGGGCTCAGTTCATCTATAGCTGCCAATTGGTGTTTCGGTTTAAGGCATAAGTAGAAATGTGTAGAATTAAGTTGGTGTGACCGGTGGCTTAATTGGACCATCAAGCTTCTTTTTAATTCAAAACAAAATAACATATTTATATATTTATATATATGTCTAAGTTAAATACTTAAATATACTTTGGTAATCAGTTTTTTTTTTCTGTTCATAAATGATCTCTGTATTCATAGTAATAAAGTAAAATAACTATAACTATATTGAAACTATAATAAAAATAGACTCAGGTAACCAATACACATTCGTCATTCACTCTACATAGCCTACTGATATACCCAAATAAAGCGTTTGTATACAATATGTTACACCACGCGACTCGTAAAAAGAACAGATAGGCAATTATACGAATCAAAAATAATCTGAGTGAATGTAATACTGAGAACCACGAAACATTTAAATATATACTGAGTAATATCAACTTGTTCAGGATAACGTGCATGCGTTAAGACAACAAAGCTGGGCTCTGGCTCTGTTAGAATCGATGGCTGGACATCGCGACGTTTACAGCGTTAAAATCTAACGAGCACATGTTAACGCGCCATTTTCTTCAGAATAAGCGCTCAGGGTGACATCTTACTGAACAAAGCCTACTTATCAGGAGCTACATCCAAAGACAGAATACCCAGCGTAGATCAAGTACACGTCATGAATTCTAACAATGTTTGCTGTGGTCACAAATAGCTGTTTGTCCTCAGTAACGTGGTAATGATAAAGTAAGAACCTTTGATTTAAGGAGACCTTCTCTGAGCATAATGACTGATATTTCATGTTACTTAAACCTTATGGAGTTTCCACTTCCTGTATGTCTCCAGGTAAGTGCTATGGTTTTAAAAATCAGAATAATGTCACCACAAAATGTCAAATAACAACAGGCAGCCATATTAATACGACATTCCCAGAAAATTAGCCCGCAATGACGAAATTCATAGAAACCACGTGTTGATGTCATCAATATATTGGTGTCCCAGGTTAATATCAAGATATGTGTGATCATTAGTGGCCAAATACGTTAAGAAAAATGAAACCGTCTCTGTGTAAAGGTACGTCTGATCGTTGTCAGACTTCAAAACCAAATATAGCCCTTATCACGATTTTGGGATTTTCACAGCAGTCAGATGGGTCGTAGCATTTCAGAGGTAGAAGCGAAGTTTGGATTTTCGCGTATGAGCATTTCGAAGGGTGTAATGTGACTACAAGAATTCCAGCAAAACCTCGAACTTAGGACATCGGCCTGTCCGTATAAATCTGTGTGAATATCTGTGATCAGTGTGCAACACTGCCTCAAGTAAACATCAACAAGCTCAGTGTGAGGACTCGATGTGCGATGAACCCTCTAAGATCCCGTGGGTATATACCAGTTTTTCTGGTACTTCAGGGTACACTGATTCTGTACATTAGAAGTAAGTATGTTCCTATGTGATAAAACAGGTAGAATTTGGGTGAACGTGACCGACATCGACTAGCCAGAATCGTTTCACGTGATGTATAAGCTCTCTTAATTCATATTTTTTAAAACTGCTCTCTGAAGAACCCTGTTGCTCTGAACCCTGAACGACTCACGGTATGTTCGATTCATCACTTTATTCATTACCTATGAGCAGGTTTCCTCTCTAAAATTCTAGACTAAAGAGAAAAGGGTGAGGGAGAAGGAGGGCAAGGAGGACATCTTGTCCACTGTCCATTTTAACAGAGCCAGGCCCAGTAGTGGAAGCGCTTGTTTATAGTCTTTGATCAATAATCATATGTCTACTGCGATCACATTTTCATACAGTGCTGGGGTTAGAATGGTAGGTGATGAGGGAGTGGTGTGTGTGTGTTTGTGTTTGGGATTGGGGGAGCATTGGGCAGGAGAGCTTGTACAAGAAATAGATTTTGAACTGGTGTCTTACTGTAAAGAATCCAAACAGAGCTACAGATCTGGGAAAAAAAAGTGCAAAAATAAATATACACCTCGGTCCATGCAGCAAAGCGAAAACCGTCTGGAGCAGGTAGTGTGGAACTGCAGGGAACGTACTCTCTCCGTTTCGCAACCATGAACAAGTGTCGCTTCCTCGTGACTGCACTACAGCCTCTTGCCAGTAGAGGAAGCTGAAGCTCTGAAAGGATCCAGCACACTCAGACAGCAAAGGGGCCCCTAACGACATCACCGGCATCGCTGGAACGAACGTCAACCCTGTATAAAGTGCATTTCTGTCTCAGCCACCATAGAACAGATGTGACGTACACTCCTCTGGCACACAAAGAGCGCCGAATAAAGCAGACATGAAAATAATTCTCACATGCATACAAACGCCATCCCCTCCAACAGAAACAGTATTGCACATAACCTTTGAAAAAACTGAATGGATCACTTTGTTTTTTTTTTTGTTTTTTTTTTAAACCAAAGCAATTTCACGTTACAACAAAACGACTAACGTAGAAGAGGGTAGTGATACACGAGTCGAAAGGACAAACATTCGTACCACACTCCGATTCTCCTGCTAATTAGCTACGTGAATATCAAAACACGACAGTATAATGCTCTCGGGTCTACAGGGTCACTCTGGGGAAATGGGCACCCCGGCATGCTGCCTTCCAGCACTGCTAAATGATGAATAAGAGGATCCCTCTTATCAGCTTTTCTTCTTTCTACCTCCTACTTGTACATACAATACACAATATAAACCACTGCAACAAATTTTCACACATGGACCATGCAAACAACGGAACCTTCGGTTAAAAACGAGCTTTTCGGACAAGCTTGTGATCGCTTTTCCAGGAAACTTTTTCCTCGAAAGCCTAGGCTCAAGTCGGCGCAAGCAACACCTTCTGCAAAGAGTTACTCATATATATGTATATATGTATATACCAGATGCTTCATACTGAAAGCAAATAAGAGTACACGAGGTGCCTCAGACTAAATTCTTCATTTCATGCTAGACCAGAAAGCAGACACGCTTTAATGCATGTTTTCACCTCAGAAAGTTTTAGCTGACTGGGGTTAGGTCTGAAAGCCCACTGCACTGAATTGTTTTAGATGCGATAATCACCAGCACTGATAAGTGCTTTTGGATGTCCACCCCTCCTCACTACTATAGTGTAAATACTTTAGTTTTATGTATATACACACACAAAACATATCACAATACACTAGCAGCATTTGCAACGTGTCGGACAATTTAAGCATTTAAAACACAAAATATTTATTTATGCATTTTGTTCTCTATCTCTCTCTCTCTCTCTCTCTCTCACACACACACACACACACACACACAAACATATATATATACTGTAAGTGCAAGTGATGCTAAAAAACTGCTGTCTCTTGCATGCCACTAGCTATATATATA
>JAOTRJ010000019.1:8002411-8013884 GCA_028564905.1 Leptodoras praelongus
TATAATCTGTGGTACATTTCTGAAATCATCAAGGCATTAACATGTGAAGGAAAAGTGTCTGACCATTTTGTCAAAAGAGCACAAGGGCCTTTAAAATGACTTTGTGAATGATGTTCATTTCTTTAGGACTTTAGTTTCATCCTCGATAATGCGTTTAAAACCTGATTTACTTGTTGCATACATATTCATAAATCCATTTAAGAACTCATAGATCTTAATCCTTGATGTACAGATAACCGGATAATCCTTTCCCCCCAAACAGATGTGTGTATTTACATTAGAATTAATTTGCTTTTGTTCAAGGGCCCCAAAGTGACGGCTTGGCAATGCTGGGATTTTCACTTTTTAATTGGTAGCTTATCATCTCAACTACTGAGCCTTATTAACAATATAAATAACATCCATAATATAATAATGCACAAAGGGTTAAGGTGAGTTTTAATGGACTTAATCATTTGGTTTAAAATATACATTACAGACTGTTGTACCTGGAAGAAACACTGAAGGTTTACAATTTTATAATGTAATGATTTGCATTTGCATGAACTTTAAAAAAGTCATTTTTGTTGGCTCAAAAGCAATTTGTGATTAACAATAGTTAATAATTTATTAGTTATTTTTTATGCCATGTAAATATTATTTTGAGTAATATAAAAAAAATTCTACAGTATATAGACATAAACATCTATGGAAGCTTATGGAGTTGTTTTCGCAGTGAGAATGGCAAGTGTTCACGATTTTGTGTTTTTCAACACGGTTTAATAGTTGGAGCTGGTGAGATGGGTGATAGAATTTCAGAGGTAGAAGCAAAGTTAGAATTTTCATATTTGATCATTTCAAGGGTGTACAGTGACTACAAGAATTCCAGCAAAACTTACGACAGCAACGTGGTCGTAAAAAGACTCTGGGTGAACATGACCAGCATCGTCTCACATGATAGGCATGCAACACTGCGTTAAATAACATCGGAATTCAATGCTGGGGCCTCAACAAACATCAGCATAAGGACTGTGCAACGTTCCCTCCAAGATCTTGTGGGGGAGCTACCAAGTATTAACTGGTATACCAGTTTTTCAGGTATTTCTGGTATTTTAGTTGCACAAAGGAATGAATTTAAACAAGAGGTTTCTGATTCTGCTTATATTTGCATTGCTAACCTGAATAGTACTTACCAATTATACTCTTCATATTACAAAGAAACTTTTTTACTTTAATGATTAGAAGTAAACTTTGTCCACACCGTAAGGTCATGATTGTAACTTGCCCTTTCTGAAGGGTCAGGTGTCAGGAAGAGCTGAGTTTAGGAGGGCTTCAACCTGGGAAAGAGTGAGCAAGTACATGCACCAGAGCACTGAACCGTGGTTGATGACTCAAGCTTGATGTTGCTGATTGACACAGGGTCACTGAGTTCGATGTCAAACTGACATGCATGGACTATGTGTGTAAGCATATACTGTATACCAAGAACCTTTGTAAAGAAAGAATTCATTTATGGTCATTATTAGTCATTATTATCATCTGAGAAAAGACTGAATTCATTGTTTTATGGATAGCCGTTAACATGATTATGACATGAATGTATTATTGAATACCCAACTTTAGTCATATTACAGTAAAAATAAAGAAATAAATAAAACAGTTCATGCAATTCACTTTTTAAAAATTCCATACAGTCAGAGGAGGTAATGCTCAATAAAGTTATAAAGCAAACAATTTAGGAAAAAGTAGGAAAAGTAATGACACATGAAATCAGTCCAACTCTTAAATGTAGCACAATTTTAGTAGGTTGTAGGCTCTGTTATAATAACAATCATCAATACATCTGTACACAGAAAATGCTGCTCATGGAGACGGGCAACAAAGGTTGAAGGTTTAAATTTTTAGTTTTGAAGGGACTTTTCAGTTGCATGGACAGAAGCCTACACAGAACCCTACAATAGACCACATCCCTATCAGAAAGAAATCTGTACAAAGCTTGTACATTTGTATGTATTGTACTTGTACATAGACCCCATAGAGAACTGTTTTTCTAAGGATGGACTGTCTCACAAATATATTTGTTGTTGTTCAAGACAAACATGGGCCTTAAAGGAGAAGTTATTGATTTTGAAAATGTGTGGAAGTGGGTCATACTCAAATCCTTCAGTCTCCTTACGCTTGCCGGTCATAAGCATGACGAATACTGTGTCATTTGTTAGCCAGAAGTTAAACATCATGTAAACAACCAATATTTACTATGAGCTAGAATGTGACTTGTTACCTAAGCAGAACTGATGCTAGTCGAATCTAACCTGTCATTAGCAAAGAAAACAGGCTGACAGGCTTAGTTAAATACAGCTAGATATTGCTAGCAAATTAGTGAAACTTAGTTAATACTTAGCTTTTTCAAATGAGAAAAAGTTCAGGTGGCAAAAAGTCTTTGCTTGCTCCAGCGTAGTCTAATTTGCACACTGCAGTCTGATTGCTTATACACCTTGAGATGCACATGGAGAGCTAGCCCTAACTACCCTGTGTAGCATGAGCATGTAATGGATGATGAAGTGGCATGACTCTTGATAGATTTTCCTGCATTTTCTTCATCAAAAGCTCTTTGTGAATTTTAATGGTAATTTAAAGGGCTAAATCTGCCTATTTGGCAGAACACTGATATGATTACTATAATGTAATATGCCTAACCCGTGACTTGTGGATAAAAAATATTACCTGCAGTAGACAGTCCAAAGTAACCTAACTCCGTATGAAAACCACGGTTCTGGCAACTGAGCTAATGGCCTAAATTGTTGTTGCTAGAATACAAATTGTAAAGCTTGTTCTAAGACTACTGAGTCCACTGATGAGTGAACAAACTAAGATTAGCATACAACGCAATACCTAATGTGAAAACTGTAGGGATCTGAGTGATTTTGAAATGGCCCTATTTGTGATGGCTAGATGAATGGGTCATAATGTCTCCAAAAATGTTGGTCTTGTGGGGTGTTCCCAGTATGCACTGGTTAGTACCTACCAAAAGTAATCCAAGGGAGGACTGGTGAACCAGTAACATGATCATGGGTGGCCAAGGCTCACTGATGTGCATGGGGAGTGAAGACTAGCTTGTCTGTTCTGGTCCCACAGAAGAGCTACTATAGCACAGATTGCTTGAAAATTGAATGCTGGTTATAATAGAAACACACTGTACATCACAGCTTGCTGCATATGGGGTTGTGTAGCTGCAGACCAGTCAGAGTGCCCATGTGGACCCCTGTACACCACTGAAAGCTCCTACAATGGGCACATGAGCATCAGAACTGGAACATGGATCCATGGAAAAGGTGGCCTGGTCTGATCACATTGCTTTACATCATGTGGATGGCTGTGTGTGTGTACATTGCTTACCTGGGGAAAAGATGGCACCAGGATGCACTATGGGAAGAGGGCATGCTGATGGACGCAGTGTGATGCTCGGGAAGATGTTCCACTGGAAAACTTTGGGTCCTGGAACTCATGTGGATGTTACTTTGACATGTACCACCTACCTCAACCTACCTGTCTCAAACTATATGTAACATAGGTTAAAAAATAAGTCTTGCTTATTGGTAATCTAATGATGACTTGGGGAAAGGGCAGCAGGTTCAGGAATCCTCAGTGCACTCAGTAACCCCGGGGGGCAGGCTACTCTGTTGCATACAGCTGAGGAGGAGGGGAAATAATGTGAAGTTCCATGAGGTGAAAAACCAGCAGTCAGTGACTAGGGTTTCTGTACTTATTACACTCCAATACACACAAACATCATAAATATTATCTGCTAAAGCATAAAACTGACTCTGCTTTTGCCATTAGCCTGGTTGTGAAAGTGAAGTTATCCATGTTATTTCAACAACCTTTGAGCCAGATGTGGATGAACTCACAAACCTACACTTTCCCGCATAGCTTGGTAAGAGGTTTAAATGAGCTCAAGTCAATAGTTCAACAGGTGCAATCAATAATAGCTTGACAAATCAGCTATTTTTCTTTTCCTCATCTTGGCATTCTGATGTGGTGCTGTATCTGAGGTTACTGTTTCAACATTAGGACATGTATCAGATCAAACTTTCATATTTGTACCCCAATAAACAGTTTCAGTAAGGACAACAAGCTGTGTGACTGCATATACACTTTTTGTCTCCCATACAATGTACTCCTCACAATGCAGAAAGCTTATTTAGGTAGCAGTGGATTTAAAGTGGAGTACTCCCCTTACCCAGTAACACAACTGTATCATAATATGCCACTGCAGTACAAACACTGCACAGAATGTTCTACTGGGTGTTTGGTCAACACATTACATGCCCCTAACACTATGTTCCAAGCATAAAGATTTTTACATAGTTCATTTCTGTCTTCTCACGCATATGAACTTGAGTGATGTCCCATTCTTAATTCATAGGGTTTAATATGATGTCGGCCCTTTGCAGCTATAACAGCTTCATCTCTTCTGGGAAGGCTTTCCACAAAGGTTAGGAGTATGTTTATGGGAATTTATGACCATTCTTCCAGAAGTGCATTTGTGAGGTCAGACACTGATGTTGGATGAGAAGGCCTGGCTCACAGTCTCCTCTCTAATTCATCCCAAAGGTGTTCTATCAGGTTGAGGTCAGGACTCTGTGCAGGACAGGCAAGTTCTCTTAACACCAAACTCACTTATCCATGTTTTTAAGGACCTTGCTTTGTGCACTGTTGCGCAGTCATGTTGGAACAGGAAGGGGCCATCCCCAAACTGTTCCCACAAAATTTGGAACATGTAATTGTTCAGAATCTCTTGGTATGCTGAAGCATTAAGAGTTTCTTTCACTGAAAGTAAGGGGCCGAGCCCAACTCCTGAAAAACAACCCCACACCATAATCCCCCCCTCTACCAAACTTTATACTTGACACAATGTAGTCAGACAAGCACCGTTCTCCTGGCAACCGCCAAACCTCATCTATCAGATTGCCAGACAGAGAAGCGTGATTTGTCACTCTAGAGAACACGTCTCCACTGCTCTAGAGTCCATTGGCAGTGTGCTTTACACCACTGTATTCGACGCTTTGCATTGTGCTTGGTGATGAAAGGTTTGGATGCAGCTGCTCGGCCATGGAAACCCATTCCATGAAGTTCTCTACACACTGTTCTAGAGCTAAACTGAAGGCCACATGAAGTTTGGAGGTCTGTAGTGATTGCAGAAAGTTGGTGATCTCTGTGCACTATGCACCTCAGCATCCACATCATATTATGTGGCGTACCACTTTTTGTCGTTCCCAATCACTTCCACTTTAATTATAATACCACTGACAGTTGACTGTGGAATATTTTGTAATGAGGAAATTTCATGATTGGACTTGTTGCACAGGTGGCATCCTATCACTGTACCATGCTGGAATTCACTGAGCTCCTGAGAGCGACCCATTCTTACACAAATGTTTGTAGAAGCAGTCTGCATGCCTAGGTGCTTGATTTTATACACCTGTGGCCACGGAAGTGATTGGAACACTTGAATTCAATGATTTGGATGGGTGAGTGAATACTTTTGGCAATATAGTGCATATACTGTGTTTGTCATGTTTAATATACTTAGCCAGTGTACAAGTTTCATGTCATATGTAACTAGCAGCTTAGAAAAGCATTTCAGTACATTATGCTTCCATTACTCTATAAATTATTCATTTACTCATTGATCTTAACATGTTTATTGTAGTTCATTAGATGCATTTTAACCAATTGATTATTGTTTAGCAGATTTGTTTTTATCCCATTTGTTTTAGTTCAGCTTCCACATTTCAGCTGTATTGATTTAATTCAGCGGATCCATTTGTACTGATTCATTTAAGTTCAGCAGATTCCTTTTAGCCAGTTCATTTAAATTCCTCCCTGACATGTTCAACATTTTAGTTTAGCAGATTCATTTCAACCAAATGATTTTAATTCAGTTGATTCCTGTCAACTTTTTCATTTTACTTCAGTGGATTAATTTATTTCAGCAGAACTAAAATTAAACTCAGAGACTCTTAATGAATCTGAATCTAAATTAGATAGAAAATAGGTTAGCTAAGTCATATCAATGTTTTGACAGCACTACCACTTCGTTCAATGGCATGGTGCAATCGATTCAGTCATAACCGAATGGCATAAGGTGGCCTCACTATATTTATAATCATTCCATCAACATCTGACAGGTGCAGAACATACTGCCTTGCCAGCGTATGTCTTCCACCAGGCTCATTAACCTTGTTGAAAAGACAAACCTCACTGTCCCATGGGCATATGGATGTTTGGGAAGAACTCCCACTTCTAATTCTTGAAGCTGCTGTAAAGTGACTCAGTGTTATTATGACATGTCTGTAAGCATCAGTTATAAGGAGTGTCACAGGGCTGACATTTGTTAACAGCACACAAACCCTTTCATTGTTGGGTATTGTTTGAAGTAGATGCACAATGTCTGCTTTCACAGTTTGAAATGGTGTTCATTTTCCTGATGCAATTCAAATGTGAAAGTTTTATTAATCCTGAATAAAACTTTATATATAAATGTAATGTATTAATACAATCGATCAGAAGTCAAATTATTCCTGGGGTGACTACAAATGAAGAGGAATGAAAAGAATAAGATCCAGAGTGAGCTATTAAAAGACATTAAATGAGAAGTCTAAGGCCAGAAATCAGTCTGACTCTAATATGAATCTGACCACAATAAAACAAATGTTTTTTTTTTTGTAATTTAAAGCTGTTAATAAAAAAAAGCTGTTTGATTTTTGTATTAAACAAATCAGCCCATCTTTATTATTTATTACATTTTTAAAGGAACAAAAAATTAAAATAAAGAAATATTAAAATTAGATGTCTATATTTTTTTAATCAATGCCTTTTTATTAAACAATTATTATTATTATTATTATTATTATTAGTAGTAGTAGTAGTAGTAGTAGTAGTAGTAGAGTTACGTGTTAAGCTCTGAACCCTTGCTGATCTCATATAATTACTTCCCCTGACTGATACATGATCAGAGCTGTGAGGTTGTTTAAAACAGAGAGCTGCATGCTTGTAAAAAGAGCAATTCACAGACAGCACATTTCTGCACCTGGGTTGATGAGTGTATATGTGTAAGATAAGGCTTAGAAACATTCCAGGGCAGTATAATAAGATGTGTTAATGGGACATGCATAAAGGGACAAACTTTCATCCAGGTGCAGTATATGTTGTTGGAGTACAGTGGAAAAAAAACTAGTTTCCTGTGGGCTTTTTATTGAGCAGAAGAATTTGTGGTTGCACAATATGCTCGTAAATACACACGTCAAAGGCTTGAGCAATGCAAGGCCTCATTGGTGAAGAAAACACAGAGACTGGAGCAAAACAACTGCCTCTGTAAGCAGGTCCAAACAGGTAAAGAGCAATCTCTGTGATCTCCAGTGCTGGCCAAAATGTTCCAATCAACAAATAAATGTCTGGCAATGTCTGTACACTGTTGGATGATTTCCATTGTAGGGCATTTGCACACCGCTTTACCGTATAAAAGTCAGCATTACAACATCTGTCTACTTGTGGTGCCATCAGCTGTGCCAAGGTTGTATTGATATGGAGGTCAGTGTGCTTGAACATTTGGACACAACAGGTTGCTACAGTCACGGGGTCCCGGATGTTGCAGAGATTAGACACTCAGAGGTCAAAGACATGTGTTTGTGATTTTTATACACCTACCGTAAAAGAAATATTAAAAAACAATTTAGCAAATTTTAAATGGGAGCATGTTACTGGTACCTTTGGTTGGTAATTTTAGGATTTTTATTGCACTATGTAAAGTTTCCTGAATATATCTCTCAGCCAGGTAGGAGGTATGTGTGTGTGTGTGTGTGTATGTGTGTGTGTGTGTGTGTGTGTGTGTGTGTGTGTGTGTGAGGCCTGGTTCTACGTGTTATAAGAGGCCAGCATGAGGGAATTTGGGGAGTTTTTTCTGGATAAGGACCAAAAGTCAGGTTCAAAGGGACATCATGTGTTATGAGCTCTGAACTCCAGCATCCCACACATATACTAGCAAAGTGAGTAATCACAGGGCAAAAACATGCCTCTGACAAACAGATGAACCCCCTAACCCCACCCCCCTCAATCTTCCTCTCTCTGTCTCTCTCTCTCTCTCTCTCTCTCTCTTTATCTCTCTCTCTCATACACACTATTCTCTATTGAACATTCTCACCTTTTTTGTTTTCAATTAAGAGCTTTTCATTGTGATTAAACAATAAGGCACATATACCTAGCATTCATCCTCCTTGTTTTCCTTTTATCAATTTTCTCTCCTTGTTCACCCGGACTCATTGCTCTGTCCACATTGCACATATCCTCCTTTGATGATGATAGGCTAGTACACCAAGTTAAACAGAAAGCACGGAGATATGAGGTGTGATTCATGAACCTGAAATCTTATTGGTTCTATGAAGTGGGTGTTTTATTCGCAGCTTGGGTCTAAAAGAACTAAGCAGTTTTAGTATATAGAATTAATCTTCATTTAACAGTTGACAGTACACCAATCCCTTTTATTTATTTATTTTTTTTTTATATTATGATTTTTTTTTGGATTATGGATGGTGGACTTCAGAAGGAGAGGCTCCTGTCTGCACTCTCTTATGTGATATGTGATATAAGATAACTTGCTACTGCCGACTGATATAAGAAATTGTGTAAAAGGTACAATAAAGGGAGGAAGACAATATACATATTATAAAATAGAAGCTATTGGAGTAGGAAATGTGTGTCTAACTTCACAAATTTTAGCTAAACTTTTTACATAAACCCTTCATTCCTGTAATGGTTGAAGAAATGTCACATGTAGAGGAATCCTGAGCATTTCTCCAGGCAGAGCATTCAAAGCTCTTTTATATTTATATATTTCTGCATGCAGAACAGCTCCTTCATTTCAGATCACAGGTTTTCAACAGGGACCGGGGACACAATATATAGATTTTGTGTTAACATATAAACTGAAGTACCAGAATAACTGGTGTACCAGTTAATACATGGTAAGTCTTTCATGGGATCTTGGAGGGAACATTGCACAGTCCTCAAGCTGAAGTTTATTGAGGCCCCAGCATTGAGTTGCTTGAGGCAGACTTGCACACCTATCACATGAAACGATTCTTGCCAGCCTACGCTGGTCACGTTCACCCAGAGTCTTTTTACAGCCACAAAACAAAGACATTCTAGACAATTGTGTGCTTCCAACTTTAAAGCAATAATCTGAGGAAGGTGTCTGCGGAAAGGGTGTCTCCTTAAACTGTTAAAAGTCTTCAAACTAATCTTGATCCTAACTAATGGTATTTGTCACAGCTTATATGTATTTGTTTTCATATGCAGTGATGTTAAATGCGTCTGTCACTCAGTGCTTGTCCCAATTATGACAGATCACAAAGGGTTTTTACGTGTGCAGCCTTGTATGGTTGTGCAACCAATCAGACAGTATTTATATCACAAAGAAGCAGGACATGATTAAAGTCAAACACAGACTTTCTGGAGAAATTACCTTTAATGCCGTAATGTGTGCAATGTGTGTGTCAAGCAGTGCATTAGGGAACATTCCACCTGAATGCTACAGGTTCATGGAGTGCAGCGAGGGCACTGGAGTGACTGAACTCCTCAGTATTACATGTTGATGGTGTGTTCATAGCTGATGTGCAGCGTCAGGGCTGGGTGACCAAGGCCATGCTCCCTCTGACTTCTCTTGTGGGCTGTTTCTGTGTTCCTCATGTTTCAAGTGACTTCTCAAGGCCTTGACCCGGCTAAAGTCTAGAGCTTACTGGAGTTTGTAGCCATAAACTTGTTATGCTGAAAACTGGAGCACAACGGGCTGTAGAGTCAGCAATAGTACAGTGTGTGCTTATGTTCCTTATCGTTTGTTTGTTATTTATAGAAAAAAGACATTTCGTAAGATCATAGTATATGGTTCAATTTGTAATAATGTGATAAAAAATGGATTATAAAAATCTTAAATATACTCAAATACATGTCAGTACAGTACATATTCAGTTGCAAGCTTGTGATTTTAATAGTCCTGGCCCTGCTTTGGGCAGCATGGTGGTGCAGCATGTATGGCTACCTGTAGAATAATTAATGTAATAGCTGTTATTATTAGATGCCTTGCTGATGCTCTAAGTGAGTTCATTTAAACCCAAGACCTTTGTTTTTTTTCATAATGTCCATTCATCTTTTAAATAAAATGCCTGATTTATGCAAACCTGTCTTAAGTCATCTTTTTGGGGGACTTTTTTGTGTCCAAAAGGCTGAAGTCACAATGAAGTCCTGTGATTTGTTTTCGCATGAATATGAAATATTTAAGACAAAGAAAGTAAATGGTCAATATCTTTAATATTTAATGTTTAAGGTTTTTCACTATTTCAAGGTCCCTTAAAATGTAAGCAAATGTCTGATATGGTCTGTGTTAACTGCTTTGTACAAAGGTCAGGTTTTCCTCATGCATGATCTCTTCTGTTGAAGCAATGATGACTCTGATGGATTTGATCTAATGGCTCAGAAGGTTTCAAAAACAAACCCGTGGAAACCTGTGGAATCCATGCTGGCTCTCTTCACTCAAGTTCTGTAAAATAACATAGTATATATAGAATTATTTCTAGAATTTTGTGTGTATTAAAGTAGAAGAATGCAAAATAGAAGCTTTTTCATTAGTGGACTCAGACTTTTGGACCCCACTGTATACAACTCTGTGCACACTGTGTAATATACAGAGCCACGTAAAGCAAGAGTACACCCTGCCTGGGATGCCAGTCTATTGCACATCTGTTTAGAGTAGCCAATCCATCAGCACATTCTCAGGAAGTGCTGAAATGGGAGAACATTCAGAAACCACCGTGATGCCAACTTAATTCAAGTTGCTATAGAAGCTTCCGGTGTTGCACAAAGTTAAATAAAGGCTTTACTAAAGGCATATAATCTGATTTGCATACCTGTAAAATATGTATCAGTAAATGCCCCCAGCAGTAATGCCATCCCATCCTTAGAAGATTCCTAACATCTTCATCTATCAAGTTATCATCTCCTTCCTTGGGCAGATTTACAGTATGGTGCTGAAAAGGTAAATAATTCAATTAGATACCACAGCAATGAGTTTCAAAGGTTTCTGGGCAATTAATTTAGTAAACTTTAAAAAAAGTTTAGTGACAGCTCCAGTCACTTTACTCCCAGCCATTTCTATGAAAATTATTTTTGTCTGAGAAAGATTCATTGCTTGCATCATTTGTTTGAGTGGGAAATTTTTTAAATTATTATAAGTATTGTTCTACTCTGCAGTTCTACTCTGCAATCATTGAACAGGAACAGACTGCAGAGAACAATCAGAACTGCTGAAAACATCATTGATGCTACTCTGCCCAACCTTCAGGACTTGTACATTTCAAGAAATGTTGCAATACAACACACACTGCACATTATTGTTGTTGCACTACATCACACACTGCACATTATTGTTGTTGCAATACAA
>JAOTRJ010000019.1:8021105-8033156 GCA_028564905.1 Leptodoras praelongus
TGGGCCCCTGAGCAAGGCCCTTAACCCTCAACTGCTCAGTTGTATAAATGAGATAAATGTAAGTCACTGTGGATAAGAGTGTCTGCCAAATGGCATAAATGAAAATGTAAATGTAAACTACTCCTCATCCAGTCTCGCTATTGTTACCAGCAGTCATGGTTCTGTGTATTTGTTTTCTTGAGTGTCCCAGTGGAATAGCACGTGATCTGTCAATTTCAAGCCTAGAGGGCTAAAATACACGGGCAAAACGTGAAGTGTGTGCAGTGCACGGGTTAAGCGTACTGCAATGCCGACCTGAAGCAGCCTGAACTGTTTGGATCATTTCAGAGGGGTCTAAGCTCATCTGGAGTGTTCGCACATTCCTCCAAAAAACTGACTAATTGCTCCGAGTTCATTTTGGGAGCTGAAAGGGACCAAGTGTGAAAACACCTTTAGACTATATAGAATTAGATTCCTTACTCGCTTTCCTCTCTCTGAAACAGTTACCATCCATACATCTGCTCCAAAACAGCATAAAATACCCAGAATCTTCAAACGTCCTAGATTTAGGAATTCTTCCATTACAATCAATGATGAAATTGCTACTGATATGAGGTTTGCCCAATCTTACCTTCTTTGCCACGGTTTCCTCTTCCACTCCATCTCCGATGACCACGTACACAGCTCGCCTCCCGAACCTCTGAGTCACCCTCTCGAAACAGCTCTCTTTACCTGAACCAAATTATACGCAACAAAAGCTCACATTTCCAGTTCGTGTTCATCCAAACGTGTTTCTTGTTAGTGTAGCAGGAGGTCACATACCAGTTTTGGTGGCACTGTAAATGTTCTCGATAGGAAACGCTCCTCCCAGACCGTACAGCAGCACTTTGGAAAGAGCTGGGATCAGCTGAGTGGTGGTGACCATCACATTCACACAGTTTGGCCTAAGAGAGGAAGCAGAGGAAATAGTGTTCAGTAGTTCCTCAATCATACATCATTTTTGAATTAGAAGAAAGCAGAAAGCAATCCAGTGTCAAGATAAAAAAAACAAAAAACAAAACCCAGGGCGTCCAGAGCATTAATGGAAGATTTCAATCTTTTAAAGCTTAACTTAATCTTTGGACTATTCTAGCAATGTGTACAAAAGGAATGCAGCCTTGGTACATTTATTTTCCCTGCGAGGGCTTCTCACCTGGAGTTAATAAGAGCTAGAGCTTTTAGAGCTTGCGTAAGCCACAGATCAGTCAGAACCTCCATTTCTCGCCTCAGCTGAAGCCATTCCTCTCGCTTTGGACTCCCCAGCAAACCTGCCAATCAAAACCCACAACAAAAACTGTGACACCCAGACAATGAGCTGTAATACTGCTGACAGCTGAATCTGTTATTAATTCTTTCTTGTGTTTTACAGTTTACTCACCTCCTACATTGTTCTTGAAAGTGTTGTAGATCTCTTTTACTCGCCGGTAGCGGAAGGCCAGCTTCCTCATCCAGTCGACGCCGCCATGGACTCCTGAGCCCAAACACAGAGCACCACCTCCTGCTGGACTCTGGAAGCCGTCCGTTCCAAAGTTATATGTGCTGCGCGCACACACACAGAAAAAAAATCACATTTGAAAGGTTTGCCAGAACCTGTGCAACTCAAGAATCCAACTAAAAGTTCACTTTGTGGTTTTAGACCAACATCATGGTTACTCTACTACTTGATTTACTATCGAGGTTAAACAAAATGGTTGGAAAGCCGTTCACGTTTCATAGGCAGAAAGAAAAGTCCAGATGATTCATACAGGCTTTGACAAGGTTAAGGAAGTTGCTATGAAATCTGGGGTATCCTAAAATTTTTAAAAACTGAAATAAACAAAAATAAACAAATAGATAAAAAGTCAATGTCTAAATTCACCACTCGACCTGCTGTGTTTATATTTTTCGTTTCACTTCACCATGTCCTTTTCCTGTTCTGTTAACTGTAGTTATGAATAATGTGCTTAGAGATAAGAGGATAATAATAAGAAAAATAATAATAATGATGATAAGAAGGAGATTAAAGAGTTAAATAGATCACTTTTGCTGACATGATTAAAAAAAATGTACATCTTCAACATCAGCAATGGGGAAACAGGGATCGCTTCCAGAATACGTTAAAAAACAATAGGTATAACTCCTAATATGGCAATGGTATGCAGCAGGAAAAAGCGCAGGACGTTTTATGAGGTATATCATTCATTTTATTGGAGATCTTAATACACTCCACGGCAGTCTCCCTGTGAGACTACGCTAGCATTATGAGGGGAACCACCGTACCTCAAGTCCTGTCCGTTGTCATCTGAGGCCACATCATCGATATGAACTTGGTCACATTCCTGGGAAATTAAAGGAAAGTGGATATGTTAGAGTGGTGGATGTGTTTCAGGCGGGCGAGGAGGTACTGTGTATGGGCAGGTTTGCCCTCTATAGAGCCTTGGGGAATGATGGAGTTAGGCAGGAATATTAAAAAAAGACAACAGAAAGAAGGAAATAAGCCGCTAAGACCCAAGACATTCAGGCGCCTCTAACGGCTGAATAACAGGGAATCGAATCGGGAGACTTCCTGAAAACGACCATACCTAACTAACACACCTTCTAAACCTGACAGTCTTAATCAACAATGTAGATTAGCTATAGTCTTGAGTAGCACGAGTTTGCATTGCCAAAAGCAGAAAATAGATTTGTCTCTGACACACACATGCGCACACACACACACTTTTTCTAGCACTGCTGCTGTTCTCATGTTTCAGTTGGTCTGAGGGCCGACACTACCTCATAATGCTCTCATATCTCTACAGACCTCCTCAGACTCTACACACACACACACACACACACACACACACACACACACACACTACAAAACCCTGATCTACTGAACAGGTTTTATCTCAAAAACAATACTTAACATAGTATGTGCAATATTCATTATAATATAGGAGTTATAATAAATAGGGGTTCATTATTTCAACAGAAAAGAGATATTTAAAGCCAAGAACAAAAAATGCTAAAACATCAGTCAGAACTTTTTTTTCTTCCCCATGGAAGGTTTCTCTCTTCCCAGGTTGACAGAGGTGAATGGAGATGAGATAAATCAACTAGGTGTGTCTAAGAGTGAAAAATGGCTATGACTAGAGGTGAGTGCTCTTTGAGGGACCAACCCCCCCCCCAAAAAAAGGGCACAGGGGTGTCATTAAAACCTGTCGACAAAATAATTGTGTGCTCTCTCTTTCCCCCACCCCTGCTCTACTATAATCTGTTGCTCCTCCCCAGGACAAATTTTCCTTTCAGAGATGGCCACACACCCATAATTAACACCTCAAAGTTTGTGCTCCACCTCCAAAGCAGAATTTAATCCCTTTCTTTGTCTTCTGCCAAAGTAGAGGAATGCTCCAAAACAGATAAAAAAAAAAAAGAAAAATGAAAGCCTCGGCTTCAGGTATATTATATTTAAAACAGGAACTTAGTTAAGGTAAACTATTAGTCACAACCATCTCATCCAGCAAATCCCCCGAGTTTCAGAATGACAGGAGGTTTTCTAATTGCAGGTTTTCTAATTGCGTCATTGTATAATTGAATGCAAAAAGTTTGCACAGCCTTAGGACAAAATAGCAATTTGTTTAAACCAACAGGATCTTAAGTGTGATTTAGATCTTCCTTTATTATTACAGGTAAGATATGAATAGTGACAAAATACTAAATGTATTTATTCTATTTAAGGCTTTAACAGTAGTTACATTCATGACAGGAGAGGTTAGTATTTCAGTTTTTTTCAATCTATAATCCTTGTTGTCAAATTGGGGTGGGTTAGTGTCTCCAATTCACCTGATATTTTTGGACTGAGGGAGGAAACCTACGCAAACACACTGGGGGGAAGAAGGAAGAAGCCAGGCCGCACTGCCCAGGAAACAGACAACTGCGCAACAGTGCCGGCCTCAAAATACTACATGTATTTTGCGCCTGCCTTCAATGTCTTTATTTATCATCAGAGCAACTTGTGAGTTCTTTCAGTCCGATTATGCCAGATTGAACATTTTCCTTTAATTCTCTAATTCAAAGTAATTTTATTTATTTTTTTATTAGGATTTTTGCATTCTTACAGAATCCACCCACACATTTCCCTAGCAACAATGGGGGATGCAAACTTATGCAGTCAGTTGCACTTGGTGTAATAATATAGCCAATTCTAACTGCCACACAAAGTCTTGGGGTTTTTCCTCACCTCCAGGTCATTGAAGAAGAGCCGTGAGTCTGCCAAGTTGAAGATCATCTCCTCCATCCACAGCCCCAGAGACACAGCTTTGGCAGAGTCCTAAAACATGACAGTAGGCAACTCATTATAATTATACAGCTCCATCTGTCATAAGTTCATTAGCAGTTCGATGACAGTTTGAATTGTGTTCTCTGTTTATAGAGAACTATCAGAAACATTGCAAAACAGGTTTCTGTTTGTCTTTGCCCCAGTTTGGTTGCATTCACATCAACTCAGAAATGCCATGTTTAATCAGTATGGCCTCTCTCTCTCTCTCTCTCTCTCTCTCTCACACACACACACACACAACTGCTAACGTTAACTCCACAGTTTAGATCAGGGTGCATGCTCACACTAGCTGAGTAATTATGCAGCTTGGTGCCAGGCCAGGGCAGGTAGTTAACTGGTGCTTTACATTTGGCAGTTAATCAAGCTGCAGGTGTCAGCCAGAGGTAAGTGTCAGATTAACTCAAAGAAAGAAAGACAGGATCCATCCCTTCCTCCCCACCCACACAAAGTTCAAGCAAGGGGTTGTGGGTGACAGGGGCTTGGGGTTGGGGGTATAGAGAAGGCAGTGCTTCCTTTAATTACAATAATTACCTGTGTTTAAAACCAAACGACTTTATCACAGGGTGCTGTTGGCTGTTTTTTTCTAAATAAAAAGATACCCCTGCTTCATAATTACAAAGGAGATTGTAATGAAAAGAAAACCCCTGCAAGCTACTGTTTTGCAGTTGCGGGAGTTGGTTAGCAAGAAGAGGAAAAAAAATGTATACGTTAAAAGACCGTATATGGTGCTTGATGATGAATGAGATGCCAAAACAGCTCTAATGAGAAAGTTAAAATCCTGCCGTGCTCTACAGTTCACCTCAGCCTCAAAAATGCATGAAAATAAGGTTCTTTCAATGCGTACGCTGGCTTTCTGCCCTGTAGCTCTGGCCGCACCACCAGCCAAACGCAGGCCAAACACTTGTTTACTCTGACAGCTTTTATAACTTTGAACTTTCACAGAAGTTCTTTACTGTTCAGGCTATGAATAAAAAGTACATATTAGACAGAACACCCAGTTCCTTTCAGAGGCGTGATCTAAACAATCAAAGTGCTCTGTCTGGCAGTAAGCATTTTCTCATTAGACATATCAAACCTGTTCTTCTAGAGTTCAGACCCAAGTTTTTTTTTTTTTTTTTACAGTTTATATCTCTACTACATCTTTGCAGATACATATGTTGGAAAGACTGTAATTGTGGAATGTGATTCCTTTGGAAACATTAGCTCCTTTAGTCATGGTAACTCTCAAAATGGCAGATTTGTCCAGCTCCCTTATTGTTATATACTGAATTAATTAATTAAAAATAAATAAATAAATAAATAAATAAATAAATAAATAAATAAATGAATGAATGAATGAATGAATGAATGGAAAAAATCTGCAGATTTTCCTACACATCGATGATGATTGCTCAATCAACCTGCATCAGATTAATGGGAGAGTTTTCTAGAAGTATTACAAACATGATTATTGTACGTTGAAAGAAGCTGTAGTACAATAAGTCCTCTTGTACAGTATAACAAAACAACTAATTACTGTCAAAGAGCTGAGGGAGGGACATTCCATTAGGCAGAGCTAAAGTAATAGAACAGGTTTGTACCTTGCCGAAGCGTGTGGAAAAAGAACCGGTGAGAAGTGAGTGGAAAATGATGATGGTTTCATCCAGATCCCAAATAAACACTCTCTGTGGGCACACACACACACACACACACACATACATAACGTGAGTAAAAATGCAAATCGCTTCTGTGGGCTGGCTGTGTGATTATGGCAAAACAACAGCTTTCATCTTGTTTTATAGGCACTAAAAATAGTGGTCAACGCTTCATTTCACTCCTGATCGACGACTGATCCTGCAGCAAATTCTCTCCCCTGAGCACTACAAAGTGAACACACTACCATGTTTTATATGATGAAAACCATTTGTGGCTTGTTTATTAGTCAGATATATCACCATAGCTTGACTAGTGTGAGAGAGGCCACGGAGCAGCATGTGTACCTCGATTTCTGAGTCCAGTGGGGGTACAGGGTCATTGGCCCTCTTCCTTCCCCGCAGCTTTCCATCCGAGCCACGTCTGGCCGGACCTCCTTCCTGCTCCTTTCCTGGGGTTGGGGGGGTAGGAGGGGCATGATACTCCCCTGTTACACAAAACACACATACAGACATACCGACATATTTTATTACCAAGAGGATCTCATTTGGATATAATGAAAATGCAGTATAATTAATAAACTGTGAATTTCCTTGATGCTTGTCTATACCTGGGTGAGACTCTGGGCTGTGAGTGGTTGTTACAGCAGGATGTTCTGGATGCTGATAAGGGATTGCTGTGCCGATGGCCGATGGGCTAATATTACTGCTTGTGAGGTAGGGGTTGTTGTAGTGTGTATTATAGTATGGTGAGTATTGGCTTTGGCCATAACTGGAATATGCTGTGAAATCCTAATGAAAGCAAAGGAACAGAAGAATGAAGATATTACAGGAAAATGCAGTTATTACAATATTAAAACATTAAGTGTTTAGATTTTTTGAGTTTTTTAACTATTCGTTAAAGAAATTCCATTTACAGTTAATATGGTTTATGGGTTACTGCTTCAAGGTACGATGATAAATACATGATAAATACACAAATTACAGCCTACTATCTTTGAATCAAAATAAAGTTGACCAAAAAATTGTGTGCTCTCTTACACAAGTCACTCACCTGCTGTGTGGGACTAAATGGCGTTGAGCCTGTGATGGCATTCGTTCCTTGGAAAATTCCAGATGAAATACTGCCACCTGGAAAAGGAGTGCATAGCCAGCCTTTAAGACACCGTTCAAAACCAACTGTGGTATGAAATTCATATGAAATTCATTCCAACTGGCTCCTGGCTCCAACACAAAGAAAGCGATGCACCAGAATTGCAACAGACAGCAACATCAGCAATCAGCATGGCTGCGGGGAGATTACTAAAACAAAGGCATTTATAAAGTGCATGCTTTCTAGTGAAAACCTTGATTTGTTTCTGACTAAAGCAAATCAAAACAGGTGAGCAAAAGTTTAGTTGTCGGACAGAGTATCTGTCCCTGAGAAGAGAGCAAAAGCTGCTTCAATCAATAACCCCTCCCTCCCCTTCCTCACTCATTCCTCTCATTCTCCTTTTTCTTAAGATGAATGGCTGGGCCAAGCTTGGAGAAATCTCATAGGAAGCAAACAAAAGGCTTCAAAAGGGGAAAGGTGGGGGACTCTGAGCCGTGTTTCTGATTTTCTGGCAGTGAAATGCAGGGACCTTTGACATGCACAGATGGGTTATTTATTTTAAGCTATATCAGGTCTCCTGTTAAAATTTTCCTGTAAGTCACACAAGACTACCATGACCAGATCTATTAGAAACATATCTTTTACATGAAACGCTAGCGTACTGTAGTGCCCCTCTAAGAACCAAGGACCACAACCAACACGACAATATCAATTAAACAGTGCTTATTCTTTAATCACCTCACAAACTGAGATTTGTACATGCTAAATGAACTTGCCCTCTCTTTCGCCTTCACCGTCCTCATCTTCTTGAAGTAGCTCTTAAAGAACGAAAACATCCTAATACCACTTCAACTTTCACCTTAGCAAAGAGAGGTCAATTCCATGGTGTAATGGCAGCCATAAAATTTGCTGGGTTGAGGTAGGCGACGGGTACCCGTGGACTGACAAGACAAAGGATATGGGGGTGCTGGGGTGGTACTGGTGGCCTGGGCCACTCACGTCCATGCAAACACTCCACCAACGGGGTGTGTGTTGTGATGGGGAGCAGCAGAAGGGCTTGACCCCCAAGAGAGGAGAGAGACGGCTGACGCCAGGGCCCCAGACCGCAGCTAATGGAGAACAGGTGTGGAGAGGGGCAGAATGAGAGTGAGTGAGTGAGAGAGTGAAAGAGAGAGAGAGAGAGAGTACCAGACAGACAGACAGAGAGAGGGGCCAGGATGGGCCATAGCCAGCACCTGGAAAAGTGTGTGTGGGGGTGGGCTTGGAATTCCAAGCCACCTATCAAACAGCTTTTATCAGCCAAGAAATACAGTGTGGGCGAATATATGTGTGTGTGTGTGGGCGGAGTCACTAGAGATCTTGCTAATTATCCTGGAGCAACATGCAGAAGTCAGATGCAATCACACACACACACACACACAAACAGGATGAGAGCTGACTGGATGGACAACTGACCGTGTGTGGAGTAACTGTACAGGGCTTGGCTAGGAGGTGTTCCGCTGAAGTTGGGTGTATAGCCAAGCAGACTGCTTTGTCCTGGCGAATGACTCAAGCCTTCTTCTGTTTTAATATCTGGATCAAGACAGAGAAAGAGAGGAACACACTTATTTTTTAAAATACAAAAGAGAGTCATGTATCTCAAAGCCAAAGGCAGTAATATTTCCAGTGTTTCACATAATTTCACATAACAGCCCAGCGTGCTAAAAAAGAATCAGCACTGTCTCTTTTAGCTTTTATTACATAGTGCTCAGACTTTTGAAAATATGCCACTCTATTTTTTTTTCAGTCATACAGTACATTTGGGATTCTAACAGTAGTGAGTCTAGGCCAGATTATTCATTTATCTTGAAGGTCCTCCCTTCATTTTATATTGGGTATTGTTTATAAAGTGCTCAGTTCAAACTTGTATGAGTGTGTGATGCACACTGTTTGTGAAAGCATTAGTGCCATAGATAGACAGATTACTCACTGTAGGATGGCACACTGTAGCCCTGGCTGTGATGTGTGTAGGGTGTGTATGGGCCTGCAGGCTGGATGGCAGGACTGTACTGTGTCTGTCCGTAAGCAGCCATCACTTACCCTTTGGAACAGCTGCACTAGAAAAAAAGGTAAAAAAATATTTTTAAAATTCATATTAATTCCAGTCAACTAAATCTGATAAAAGTGCAGCTGAAATCTGAAATACTTACATGCTGTAATAAGTGAAAGCTGATATAACGAGCCCCTGCCAACAAAATGTATCAAACAAAATATAAATAATAGATTTCAAGAACACTTTCAGACAATAAAGAGTAAATTTATGGGCAAATATGGGAGATACATGTACAGCAGTAAATCTTACCTGTCAGTAAGGGCGGGTAGTCGTTTTTCTCTTTTTCCCTTTTCTTCCTCAGCTCCTTGCCATCTGAAAGAATACAGACCAACGGGCTCAATGAGAAGCAATGCCAAGTGACAATAAGATGTGCCCCATGCAATCCTCAATACCTGCAAGTTAAAACTCTGTGACCTTATCTGCCTGTTACTGAGAATTACCGTTGACAGACGGTGTTGTTCAAGGCACCTGAGTTTTACATGATTATTATTCTGCCACACAGACAACACTGAGATGGTTGTTTGCATGAACCTGCCTGGTAAGATTATGTTACTGAGAAGAGAACAATGCATCAACACGCTTTCCTAACATGGCATAATCTGGCAGGAGACCACAGGCATCACGATAAGTCAGCAGCTCGATGAGTAATGAAAGTACAAGAACAAGTCAATGCATTGCAGTTCTTGTTGTGTATGACTAGAAATGGGATCTCTGGATGGTCTGTGACACAGCGCAATGTCAGTGCACATATTGTAGTAAGAAATGGGACTGAGGGTTACAATGGACGTCGTGAAATGCTAACCTCGCTTTACTTATACAAATCACTTTGCGACATCAAATACCAGACATACCTTTCACCTATCAGTGGCTTACATAATACAATGTAACTAAGGTTTTATTATATATCCAAAGGCGTGAGTCAAATCTGAACAGAACGTTTAGAATGGCATTTTTGCTTTGAGCAAGCACAAGGCTCCCTCAGGGCTAATCAGGCTGACCTGGTCAGGGCACCGTGGCCTCAGATCTGAGAGAAGACTCAGACTCGGAGGCGTGCGCAATGTTTACATCAGCATTGGCACAGCAACTACTTTCCAAAGCTGAACAGGGGTGTAGATTAATTGTTCTTCTTTTGTTTCTGTTCTTGGATCCACCCTTTGCCCTTTTCATGAGCTACGGCTGTCTCTCTCTTTCAATCTGAACATTAAAAATTCCACATATGGAGTTAGGATTGGACATGTAGGAGATACAAGAGTGAGCACAGATATCATCATCTGCATCATGAAGTGGGCTACATTGCATCAGATCTATTTCATGTATTCAGCTTGAAAATGCAAATTAGGAATATAATATCCTACACGTCAGGAAAATTGCATATGAAGGATTCGTGAGCATGTTTTAATCCCTCGTGTGTGTGACTCGTTTTAATTTGATCTTTTTTTTCTTACTAAATCACAGCATTACAACTGTAGTGTAACGTGACAGTAATGGGCAAATGTGGCAGTAATGTGACTGCTTCGGTGAGCAGGAGCAAGCACAGGTAAACATAACACACATACACACACACACACACACACACACACAGGGAGCCCGGGTTTGAGTAATGTGATCTCTAAAGAAAAGGTTACACACACAATTCTTCACAGGAGCTGAAAAAAGTGATACAGAATGTGTCCTAGTCCCAGTGCTCAGCTTAAACACCAAAATAGACTGCTAATCTGTTAATCTAATTTTAATAACATACTTAACTACAGTATGCAAACATTATTTAGAGCAAAGTTCTGTACTTGATATTCTGTGGGATACTAAAAAATACACAATAGTACACACACACACACACATTACACCATATGCACAGACCACCTCGAAATCATGCTTATCAACTCATCATCTCCAGGCTCAAGGATGCAGGGGGTTCAAGCTCTGAGCCTTTTAGAACAACAGAGCACCTGCTGACTTACCACAGAGAAGGTGGGAAGGGCCTCTAGAGGCAGTCAAAAACAGTAAACAAAGAGAAGACATGTCAGCAAGTATGGAAAAATGGTGTCAGGGACATCCAGTGGAATCCTGACTTCCTCGCAAAGTTCACGCACTGAGCAGCGTGTTTCCTGGTATACGCCTGTCCCGGAGAGACAGGGCATGAGAAAGATCAGGCCAGCCGCTCTGCATGAGAGAAAACTGAGCTAAAACAAACCCTGCATGGGGCAAGGCCAGTGCAAAGCACTTCACCTGGCTTTAGCCCTGTTCTGCCGGGGCAGCCTTTTTTCACGGGTATCACCTTCCACGCGCAGTTTTGCTCTGTAGATCACTCTAACCTGTCACAACTGTTCAAATCCTTGCTTTATCAGGAACTAAATAATCATTATAAAATCATCAAGTTTTAAACATTGTAAACATTTCTTATTATCTGGTAATGGTATTTGGTTTTTAATTGTGAATTCTTTATTTCTATTAGTAAAATATGATGTCAATACCTGGTCGATACTTCACGTAAATTAAGAAGTCACTATGGCAGTTCCTCTCAAAAAGTGCTGCGCAAAGGTTAAAAGGGCATGCTGGGTAACTATGAGGTGAATCAGAAGCCATGACTTTACCATATGGTGCACTTCAGACCTCTCCTTATGGGCTTATGTGGTCCAGGACCATCGCTCTGTATCTAAACCTCAATCTGAACACTTTTTTTTTTAATGGCACATATGGCACTGTGGTGCTTTGACTATTAAAGGTCTGTCCCATTTCTGAACGGGTTACAGAGGGGGACATGGTTACCCTTGACAGACACACACACACACACACACACACACACACATACATATATATATATACACACAAGAGTCAGAACTGGTATTAATGCAAATAATTAGGTTCATACATGATAATGCATGTTTTCACTGAAAATAGATATCTATAAAGATATATA
>JAOTRJ010000019.1:8077845-8089320 GCA_028564905.1 Leptodoras praelongus
GGCTGGGCACCGGCTCCCCCGTGACCCCGTAACTGGGAATAAGTGGTACAGATAATGACTGACTGACTGACTGTTTTATTTCACACATAAAAAATAGCTCATACATGCACACATACATACATACATAAATAACAATGTAGTAACAAAAATGTAATAAAAAAAGGTACCTGGTCTGTGTTCAGTATCCATAGCTCATGTTTCATGGATTAATCGTTCCATGCTGAACTGCATGAATAACAATTTAGTTTAAGAAGTAACAGTCAATCTTAAGAGTGACCTAATCTCTTTGTATTCATCCTGCTATTATGGGACTACTAATATTGACCTCTGTTGCAAGTTTCCATGATGGTTGAATGGGCACCATTGCTTGCTGGAGGACTTTATGTCTGTGCCACTGTTCCAGGCAGTCCAGAGCTTCAGGGAAACTAGTGCTCTCAAACTTGTTCGCAAACATGCTGTTCTTTGCAATTATCCAAGGTAAATCCTTAATATTGTAGATGCAGATATCTCTGACATAATGCCCTGTGGGAGCAAAAATATTCTTTTTGATAAGATTAGAAGCATGGATGTTTCATATCTGGTATAAACTCTGAAACCTCTCACATATACAATAGTTGCACAAAGTTCTTTTGTATTAGGCAGACTTTCAGCCAGCGGTGCAGTGTTGTAGCTATCATACCATTGCAGCCTTGATGTGTTGTCCCTTCTTGGTCTCTCCATTTAATGGCTCGAATGTTACCCTCCCAGCCAGCATCTACCTTACTGCCAGGGGCACCTGTGTGAAAATAGTTCATATATTCATTATAATCCATTTTGTTAAATTGCCTACATGTTCTGTTTCACCAGTGGTGATTGTTTTTGCAAATGCTGGGACCACACCTGATGATTTGAATGTCTGGGAATCATATTTCATGTGTAGTTTGTGCTTACCTTTGACATGGTTAAGGGTTACCCAGTAATGCTCATCAGGGCTGTAGGTATCCTTAGACCACTCCAACAGGTCTTTGGCAACTGAGCTGCTGAGCACATATTCCACAAATCGTCTTTGTAGGCTGTAGTAGGCTGTACCAAAATAGATCTCCAGATTGTGTGGAGGGGGGGTCTTTTTGTGATTTTGGCCCATGGAGGCCACATAGGTACCTTTACTTTCTATATGCTGTAGTTGAGTCCTGTATTGCATGTTCTCTGGCTGTTTGATCCCTGGAGTCATATTATTATCTCTCCAATCTGCATCTTGCATATATCGAACCAACTCCAGGTTGCTCTGGACAGGGAAATCCTGGCCACACAGATTTATCACTTTTTGCCATTTGACTGGAGACCTCACCAAATCCTCCATGCAATTAATGTCAGCCTTCAGGCGAGAAAAACCACCATAGGTCACTGACTCCCTAACAGAGGCTAGAAAGACATTGGGAAAACACTCTGCAAATCTCTCAACACTTAATCTGTAGTCGTCTGGAGATTTGGCATCTATGTGAATGCAGTAGATGTTGTGTGGTGCATAGATGGCTCTTAGCATACGCACAAACATCTCCAGGTCTTTGTGAATAGTGATGATGAAGGCCAGAGGGTAGTCCTCCTCTTCTTTGCTCAGGGTCTGCATAATAAAGTGAAGTTCAGACTGTATACGGGAGCAGTTGAGTGGGTTGTTAAAACTCGGCACTTTACATTCTGTTCTTTCCCATCTTGTGTAAGTGGTGGTGGGTGGCAAAGGTTCACAATTTTCAGGGAAAGGACGGCAGCTCAGGGTGTGTTGCAGTGGCCTTGGAGCATAAGAAGGCTTGCCCTTAATATAAATAACTGAGCAGATAAAGATGCTGATTCCAAGGCATAGAAGAAAACTCCACTTGGCACTCTCAAGTTGGAGCATAATCTAGATTGATGCAGATGACGCTATGTCTGACCATGTGAAATGTGCAGACAGAGTAAAATAAAAATGAAAACGTTAATTGAGAGAGATGCAAACTCATGGTTAAATATACTGTTAATGATAAATACTGTTTTACTGATAAATTTACTGTTTGATTTTTTTTTGCTGCTCTTTTTCCAGAAAACAAAATTCTTTCACACTTGCTGCGAGCAAGACAATACACGACAACATTCTTTTTTCTCTAGCTTTTTCTCTAGGGTTCCTGGCAGAAATTTATATTAAAAAAGGGAACTCTTTCATCATAGCATTTTCCAGGTTCTGCTAAATCAAATCCTAAATTTGGTTTTAAGGTTAAATTAGGTATGTTTAGTAGCAGAGAGGAGAAAGGAAAAAAAGGAAAAAAAGAAAAGAAAGTTTAAACAAATAGGAATAAGAAAGTGTTAAATCTATAAGAAAGTGTTAAATCTAACACTTTTCAGATAGTTTTACTTAGAAAACAATGCACTGGGCTGCACATGTTCAACCCTAAGCACCTGGTGGTTACTGTCTTCTAAATATGGACACTAGACTTTCTACCTCAGACAAATGATTACTGAAGGCTTTCAATCAAAATCGTATTGATAATGTACATTAATAATGTTGCTCTTTGGGGCTGGCAGGTCTGTATTATTGCCATTATCATTATAGTATTATTATCATTATTGTTGTCAGCTCTTGACTGAGCAGCCCATTTGCTTACAGGATGACTACTGAAATATGACATCATGTTCTAGCATTCTCATTTGTCATCCTTTTCTGTTTGTCTGCCTTTCAAAACTGTGGCAAATATTTTCCAATAGACCCATGCAAATTTCACATTATACTGTTTTTGAAAGTGTGTGCTGTATACAAATAACTTTCTCTGCCTCCATTTGCATAACACTGCTGGAGCAGCACATGCACATGCTATATATAATTTGAATGTTCTCATTCATAGAAATCTGAATGTTTCTTTCCTTAAACACAAAAGACTCAAATACAATCCTTCCATTCCTCTCAAAATACTAGTACTACTTAGCTAAGTGCCTTAGTGGAACTAAATAATCTTTAACTGGGCAGGCCCTTTCATTTCAGTCTAGGAGATGCGAATAATCATTTATAAAAAGTTTACAGCAATGTTCTTGACCTGTGAAAATTTCTCACCAAGCAGCCACATATTAAATCTAGTGACCCAGTAGAGGGTTTCACAAATATTCCCCTTCACACACACACAACTTAATATATCAACCAAAGAGGGTTCCTACCTTTTTGCTGCAGCAGAGTCCGGTCCTATCATCAAATAAGGTTAACCATTAAATAACTTCCAGAAATGTCTGTTTCAGTGTGACCTCAGCTAAATACATGCTGCCTGAGGCAGAGTAGAGTCATGCCTGCTGTAAAACCATTATTTAGCTGCTGTATGCTGTAAGAGCTGCTAACATACACTGCATACAGATAGCAATTGAAGCTCTCGTTTCTGCTCTCTTCTCTGTGTCACTGGATGCTTTGCTGCTCAGCTACATTCCCCATGTGATTCAACAACAGAGAGCTCACTAGGGAGAGACATTGCAAGTTAGAGGCTGAGCTTGCCTAGCAACTACTCATGCTTCTCTCTGTCTCTCTCTCTCTCACACACACACACACACACACACTCTCTCTCTCTAGCTCTCCTCCCCTCTCTTCGTTAATGTACTTGTACTTGCCATTACATTGATTCTGGTGCCCACTCATCACTCTATTTGTCTATTTGGTTTCTTTTTTTCCTGTTTTCCCCCCCTACTTACTCATTTTTCTCCTTCATTTCTCTTTTTCTATTTATTTTCCATTTGTGTCTGGCCTTTGCACCCATCGTTCCTTTTTCCTTTCTTCATAGTGTTGTCTTTTTTTTTTTGTCAAATAAATCCAGTGGTGTATAATGTTGCAATGTTCTAGCCCTAGGGGCAGCTTGTTTATGAACTCTGCCTGGTCAGCTCAGGAGATTAGTCCTCTTGTGTCAACGTAGATTATAGATAGACCACTCCAGGGTACAATTGTTTGATTTTTTTTCTAGTAAATGCCAAATGAATTTTTTTTGTTCACTTTCTGTAGAAGAATTAGAAAATTGCTTAAATCATAAAATATTTTCGTGAAAATACTGTATATGGGGATAAAAATGTTCCTGTCCCATACTACATATTATGTAATGAATACTGTATTTTAGAGGGAGCTTAGTGCATTGCAAGGGTTGAGTTAATATAAACTGAGACTACCTATCACTATCTAATCAGTGGCACTTTAGTAAGTACTTATGCAAAGCTTTGGAATGCTCTGTCTATAAGGTGCATCACAGATAATGTACTGTATTGTTTTTACTATTGTTGTTATTATTAACTATCTATTTTTTCAGGACATCTAACACAGACACCACATTAATATTTCTAATAGTAATCAAAGAGTTCATATCTAAGGCTGCTTTGGTTCTAAACTTCACAGTGAGAAGACCCTTTCAAGGAGATGATATTGTGGTACTGAATGAGAACAAAGAAACACCAAATCACCAGAATGTACAGTGTATGAATATTTTTCTATTGTACAGTTAGTTATACAACATTATGCATGAAACATGAACACACAAAACATTATTTTATTGTGCAGAGTGCAAATGTACACTTATAGTACATATCCATCCTCAAAGATAAACATTTGTATTGATTGTATTGTGAACACCACACATTAATGAGTTTTAATTCTATGTTAAAATAAGAAGTGGACAAAGTAGTGCATGAGTAGTTTATAACGAAAACAGTCATGAGAAACCACCATATTGTAAGGGAGTACTCCGGAAGTGTTTGGAAGCAAATGCAGAGTTTATTAATATAAGTTCAAAGGAAACAATATGACAGCACAGAGCGGGAGCAAAAAGTAGAAAAAACACAAAAGTAGCAAATAAACGTGACGTAGAGGATTAGGCCGAGCTCCAAACAGAAATAGTCCAGCTCCTCGCTCTGGCTCTGAACCTCCACACAGACAGGGCAAAAACAAAGAGAGTACGTGAAGGCAAACTCAAACAACACACGAGAAGAAGACTAGTGTAATGAACCAAAAACGGAAAGGGAAACACTTAGCTTCAGAACGGAATCTCGTCTGAAGTGTTGGTGAAGTTCACAGAGTGAATCAGACATCAAATAGCGATAACACTCATGGTCAAAGTCCCACAAGGAAGCCCAGCCAGGAGGCGCCCTAAATAAGGAGAGAGAGCCAATGGGAGCTCTCCTCCCAGATGGGGCGCAGGTGTAGCAATTAGGCCGAGCTACCTGCGGGAAAAACCGGAACAGGACTTCTTCATGGAGTCTGGAGGCGGAAGTTAGGGGGACGGTGGCGGCCCCTAGCGGCCGCTGACGTGACAGAGTCCCCCTCAACGGGCTACTTCCGAGAGCCAATAGATCCTTCTTCTTTCTGGGCCTGCCGGGCCTGTGAGGAGCAGGCCTATCTGGATGTCTCCGGTGGAAATCAGAGATGAGAAGAGGGTCCAGAATGTCCTTGGCCGCGACCCAACTGTTTTCTCCGGCGTTACAACCCTTCCCAAGCCACTAGATACTCCATTTGACGTCTTCTGTGCCTGGAGTTAAGGATGTCATGGACAGCGAAGGTGGCCTCACCCTCAGCCTCCACTGACTCTGGCATACAACTCTTCGTGGCAACCCAGACCTTGTCGCCAGGGTGGAAAGAAGGGGTCTTGCCCCGACGTCGGTCTGCAAACTTCTTCATCGACTTGATTGCCTTATCGATGGTTTGGTTGGTGAGAACCCACACACGCTCGCACTTCTTGAACCAAGCATCTACGGCTGGCGTGTCGGTTTCGGTGGCGTCCCATGGGAACAGTGGAGGCTGGTACCCTAGAACACACTAAAAGAGGGTGAGGTTAGTTGTTGAATGCTTGAGCGAATTCTGGGCGTACTCCGCCCAAGGCAAATACCTCACCCAGTAGATCGGTCAGGAAATTGATCACGATGTGCGACCACGGGCGTTCAGGAATGGGAAGAGGCACTAGCTTGCCGGCAGGCAGGGTCCTGGGAACTTTCGCTCGGGCACACTCTGAACAGGAGGAGACAAAGTTATTTATGTCCTGACTCATTTTATCCCACCAGTACCTGCCTGCTAAGAGTTCCAACGTCCTTCGGGTTCCGGGATGGCCAACTCCAGGCGCTAGATGGGCCCAAGCGATCAGACGATTGCGAAGATCGGCAGGGACAAACAGGGTGCCAGGAGGACATTGGCTGGGGATTCTCTTGGGCTGTCTGGTGAGGATGAGGTGCTCTAGATCCCAGGTGATCCTGTTGAGAAACTTGAGAGAAGGGATTATGGGTTGTACAACGTTTTCAGAGACCTTATCATACATTCGAGAGAGGGCGTCCACTTTACCATTTTTCGGGGTGATATGACAGAACAAAATTGAAACGAGCGAAGAACATCGCCCACCGGGCCTGACGTGGATTAAGCCTTTTGGCTGCTTTAAGGTACTCTAGGTTTTTGTGGTCAGTAAAGATTTGGAAGGGGTGATTGGCGCCCTCCAGCCAGTGCCTCCATTTCTCTAGGGCCAACTTGACAGCTAGGAGCTCCCTATCTCCAACATCGTAATTTCGTTCAGCCCTAGACATCTTACGGGAAAAGAAAGCCATGGGATACAACTTAGCTGGTTGCCCGTGGCGCTGCGAGAGGATGGCGCCCACATCCACCTCTGATGCGTCGACCTCCACAATGAAAGGCCTCTCCGGGTCTGGCTGCTTGAGGACAGGAGCTGAGTTAAACGCGTCCGGAGGCGGAAGTTAGGGGGATGGTGGCGGCCCCAAGCAGCCGCTGACGTGACACATATAACCAGTGAGAAGTGATCAGCTGCTAAGAGAAAACTTAAAATGCCATATAGGAGTTTTACAAGCTCATTGTAATAGAGACTTTTATCACCCATGTTTAATTATCTCATTTTATTCCTGGCCAACAAGACTTTCACTATTGTGGCGCCAGTGTGTCAGGGTCGTGAGAGAATGCTACTTTCCACCCTTTTTGCTCCTTTAAAAGCCACTTTATTAGAAACAGTAATGAAAAGGAGAACTGATAAATAAGGCAAAATGTAAGGGGAGTAACATACAGAAACATATTTTACACTCATACCCAGAAGCAGTGCTACTCTCACTGCATACTGGAAGGAAGCTATGACCCCTCCCAAACCACTTGAAGCAGCCAAACCTTTCCTCAGTCCCGGTGGCAGATGCCACACTATAATACTTGCATTTCAGCTTTAGTGGCCACAAATGTTCCTATTCATTAAAATCTATGATATGATTTTGTGATCTCATCATCAGTTCATGATTCCATGTAACATTTGATCCATTAGGTAGTAAGACTAACCCAACTGAAATTGATTTTGCCTGGGCAACACGTTGGCTTGGTGGGTAGCATCGTCACCTCACAGCAAGAAGGTCCCGGGTTCGATCCCTGGGTGGGGTGGTCTGGGTCCTTTCTGTGTGGAGTCTGCATGTCCTCCCCGTGTCCATGTGGGTTTACTCTGGGTACTCCGGTTTCCTCCCACAGTCCAAAGACCAAGTGGCCCTAGTGTGTGTGAGTGTGTGTGCCCTATGATGTATTGGTGCCCTGTCTAGGGTTGTTCCTGCCTTGCGCCCTATGATGCTGGCTAGGTACCGGCTCTTCCCTGAAAAGGTATAAGCGGTTAAGAAAATGAATGAATGAATGAAATTGATTTTGCTGTTGAGGTTGATGAACAAAGAGATTAGAACATTTCCATCATAAACATTTAACATATGATATAATGTACATATAATAGTTGTAATAGTTTATCTATTGCAAATTAAATTGACTTGCTTTTAAATAATCTACATAATAATATGAATGTCTCAGCAGAGCTACATTTGAATATTTAAATGCAGTTTTCCTTTGTGGGTATGACCAGACTTTGTCCTTGTCTGAGGGCCCTAAAGGCACTAAAGGTGCCTACTACTTAGCTTACTTAGTACTTATGGGTTCATGAACACATGAGATCAAACATACTGTATGAGTAAACATCAAGATTTAACCCTGTTGATATTTATGCTTCCACATTACTTCGTGTAAAAGTTTGATTTGTGCAATGGTGCTAATGTTTTTTGTCATTTATTTTTTTATAGTGTTTGAGCATCAGCAAACTGGGGTATTTTCATGCCTTTGTACTAGTATTTAATTGAATTGAAAGTTAACATTTGACCTACTGTGCTTGCATAAAGAGGAATTTGACCTCTGTATTTAACCCATCCATGCAGTGAAATACACACACACACACACACACACCCACACACACACACGTAAAGTGAGCACACTTGTCAGGAGTAGTGGACAACCCTGAACCCCGTCCACAGCTCCTAGGGAGCAGTTTGGGGGTTAAGTGCCTTACTCATTGGCACTTCATGGCACATCATTTCATATTATGGTGTGGTGGTTGAACCAGCAACCTTCTGTTCATGAGGCTGGTTTCTTAACCTCACAGCCACAGCCGTGTACAGTTGCAATTTCATTTCATCAGCTGGCTACTAAAGGCTTTGCATGCATTCTCCTATATCTTAAGAATGTTTCACATATATTTCTCGCAGTCACTGCCTGCAAAAGCAGCAGTTATCAATGAAGGGATTAACCAGGAATGCAATTACTGAGAAGCTCTGCTCTGCTCTATCTTGCTCTGCATTCTTGTAAATTGGAGATTTACATATGGAAGAAAATGTTGAGTTGACATGCTGGCTGTATTTGTTCATGTATTTGATTTGGTATTGCAAATATAATAGTTGTCCGGGTAATAATTATGTAATAAATGATAATAAATGGTGCTATTAGTTGTGTGCAGTGTGTAGGATTTAGGGGCCTCTATTAGCAGAAATTGAATATAATATTCACAGTTATGCTTTTTATTCTTTTATTTTTATTCACACTGTGTTTTCAATAACACAGAATGAGCCCTTCATCTCTTTATGGGAGCAAGTCATTTTCCATGGAGTCTGGCATGTTACGCCACCATGTTTCTACGATAGCCTTTTTTACATTTTTAAGTGGCAGCTTGGCTGTAAATCAACGTTGACCAGAATGACTCTGCAAACAGAGCGTTTAAAAGTAACCTCATCACTTCACAGACACATTAGAGCATTAGAAGATTAGCAAACACATTATGCCATTATGCCATTATGCCATTATTTCACATTAGGCCATTATGAAACTACATGCTTGGAAAGGGAGGGGTGAGGGAATGGTATTTAGTTTATTGCAATCTGCAACCTCACCGCTAGATGTCATTACATCCTAAACGCTGCACGTTTATCCCTTAGGTCAGTACACCATAATGTAAACATAGCACAAAAAGTAAGGAAATTTGTGTTTGGTTTGGAAACAAAGATTTATTTGATCTAACAATGCTTCTTGGCAATAAATCTTATACCTTTGGAAAGTGTTGATTTCCCTTTTAAATGGTGCCACATTTGTAAGGAACATGCATTTACAGGATGAGCAGTAAAGCTGTCAATGTGGATTGCACCCATAAAAAATTTGCCAGTTTGGCAGAAAGCATAACCAGAGGACAGAAGCAGATGTTACCAAATTCTCAAGAGTGATGCAGGTCTCAGTCAATGTCATGCATTGGAGAGAGGGAAGGGAAGTTAAATCTGTGGTGAAATCTGTTTTCTGGACTGTAGACTGGTAGTTTCAAAGCTCAATTACCCAGCATCTTGGAGTGTAGATGAACTGTAGTAAAGAACTATTCTGTGTGCATTTCTGTCTCACAGTCAGCTTTAATCCTGGCTGCTGTAATCATGCAACAAATGCCAAATTGGAAAACGGCACACTGAGTCTTACTCCATGTAATTAACCATGAACCATTTAAAAAAAAAATTACACTTAAGCTCAGTAGTATTTCTGCATTTGTGATCCCTTATGTGACCACTCATACAGTATACAACTCCAGGTCCCTCTGGCTTTTAAAGCAGCAAAGGAGTAAAAGGTTCATTCAGGACATGTGGGAGAAGTCTGAGATCCACAAATCCATCTTCACATTTATATGATTTTCCATCTTTGTTTATTAGTGTAAGGTTATTGTTTTCTGCTGATATATAAAACCACTTTGAGCTGCACACATTTTCTACTCTCATCCTGAACATTGGTGTCCCACAGGGTTGTGTGCTTAGTCTGCAGCTCTGCTTCCTATTTACCTTTGACCATCAAGTATGCAGGTACAGTAAGACACATCAGCGACAATGATCAATCCAAAGCCTAGCAGCATGGTGTTCTGTAAACAACTTCACCCTCAATGCTGAGAAGAAGTTTCTGAGTGTCCACTTCTCTGAACATCTTTCCTGGCACCGTAATAATTCAATTCTGGTTAGGAAGGTACATCATATTTACTTCATGAGAAGATTCAAGATCAAGATTGAAGTTCATCTGTCTCCCCAGTTCTTAGTTTCTATCAGTGCACCACTGAGAGCATCCTGACCAACTCCATCAAAGTTTGGTATGGATGCTCCATGGTGTTTAAAGCAAAAGCCCTGCAATCATGGTAAAAAAAAAACACCAAATACCTTATTAGATTATATTAGATTAGATTTCTTTATTGTCAATTTACTATATATACCATGAAATTAAGGTACAATACAACAACACTACAAATAAAAAAATATATTTACATTATAAAATAGTCAGTCAGAACACTCAATGAAGCTACAATAGAAGGACACTAACTGCTGTTGTGGCAGGTTGGCTTTCCTGAGTATTCTTAGAAAGAAAATCCACTGTTGTGCCTCCATCACCAGAGGAGTTTATGTTGATTGAACATGTGAGATCGTCAGAAATGTGCGTGCTGAGGAATCTGAAGCTGGAGACACTTTCTACTCTCTTTCCATTTATGTACAGTGGAGGGTGGATACTGGTGTTGTCCTTGTAGTTTGTGATGTGCTATATACTTTGCCATACACTGTGTGGGTCTGAATTGTTAAGGTGGCTCTCTGTTCTCTGTTTGAAAGCTGTTTTTACTGCCTGTAATCATTCTATACTGTATATTCTGTATGTATAGTATTCTTCTATACTGTATATGCAGTACTATTTCTATAAAATAGATAGTATAGTATAGTATAGTATAGTATAGATCTTAGTATAGTATTCCTAGTATATTGTGTATTATCCATGGATAATCTGGGCACTGTTGTATACACAATGTACATACAGTATCTCTTTCAGTATATTTATGACTAATACTTGTGTATACAGTGGCTTTCAGAAGTATTCATCTCCACTTTTCACCACTTTCACAATGACAAAAATTATTCATACAAAATATATTTTCCAAAGGCAATATAATTTATATATCCGTTAACATGAAAAAAAAATTCATTTAAAAAATGAAGTCATGTTATGTTTTGTGCTTTTATGTTTCAGATTAAGGAAGAGGACAAATTATATATAACATTATATAATATTTATTATATTTAACAATATAACATTGTTAAAAACATACAGTACAGGCCAAAAGTTTGGACACACCTTCTCATTCAATGCGTTTTCTTTATGTTCATGACTATTTACAT
>JAOTRJ010000019.1:8093253-8108050 GCA_028564905.1 Leptodoras praelongus
CATAACACACACACACACACAATAATATATATCATAGCCGAAATTCGGTGGTAGGTTTTGAAACTTTAAAGAGTTTACAGCTGCGTCCAGTAATACTCTAAAGAATATATACAAACCAAACTGCCAAGTCACCGTTAAGCCATTGCTGGTTAAAAACGGTTAAGTATTATTAAATCCCGCAACTATTATAACCAATATTGTATTTTATTCAAACGGGTTATATGACTTTAGCATAGCTTATTTACATGTACACTTTAACCAAACGGCTTATTTTATTAAATGTATGAAAAGTTCTTCTTTAAGAGTAATTGTAAATTAGGCCCAACGAAGTCATTTAGAAACAAATCACACTGCTTAAGGGTGATCCTCAATTATTATTATTATTATTATTATTATTATTATTATTATTGGTAATAAATAATAATAATAATAATAATAAGAAGAAGAAGAAGAAGAAGAAGAAGAAGAAGAAGTATAAATATAGTCGTGAATAAAGTCGGTTTAGCAAGAAAGAGCTTATATGGTATTCTGCATCTTGTCCGTGAAAACAAGAGAAAGTCACTGCGAAAAAGCAGCTCGAACAAAAACAGTAATTAAGATTAGAGAAGGGATCTCTAGTGCTTAGTGGCTAAGTGAAGGCAGATCGGCGTTTAAGCTCCGGATACACAAACAGAGTTTAAGACAGTTCGGAAGAATTATTGAAAAACAGCATGCGTAGTTCAATTAGTCTATTTACTATACTTAAACAACAACAATACTACTACTACTACTACTTCTACTTCTACTACTACTACTACTACTACTACTACTACTACTAATAATAATAATAATAATAATAAGAAGAAGAAGAAGAAGAAGAAGAAGAAGAAGAAGGTTTTAAGAAGAAGAAGTTATAAATATTGTAACAACTAATACTTTAGTTTACAATAACTTAAAGTAATATAGTTTCTGGGCAATGATCGTACCAGTTATGCCAACTTCACTATTTCTTTAAGTTTAATCGAACGTAAAATGGAAGCTGAGACTGATGAATAGGCGGACAGCGAGCTGATTGGTCTGTTGTTTCTGCAGCAACCAATTGGCCAGCACATTAATGATTACACCCGGTAAAGACCCCGCCCACCAGCGGTGTCTATGCAAATATAGTGGCGACGCTTCCAACAGGATAAACGAACGAGTTGTCGGACAGGACAGGCTTGCGTCGGTCAGAGGGAGTCAACTTTTTTTTAGGTTTCGAAGTTTAACACTGTTATTTGTAGCCTATCTTGTTTTTAAATCTCTTTTCTCGGTACGTGATCACTTTGGCAGTTGGAAGAGTCGGTGTGAACAGTTTGTTCATGCGGCGTTTCACCTCCTCACTGCTGGTTAAACTCTCTCTCCCAAGACGCGGCGGCTCCATGTGCCGGAGTTGATGCATTTCTTCACTGTGTGTAGTGTGCTCCTTGGACTAAACTGTAGGCGACGAGCGTTTATCTTGACAAGTCTTCGTGTGTAAGGCCTGTACGGTTTGCATTCTGTCACAGAAAAAATGTTGTGGAAGTTGGCAGATAACGTGAAGTACGAGGAGGATTGCGAGGTAAGTAAAGTAGGAAACGAGGACGTCAGTAGAAAATCGTACGTTTAGTCTGGTGTGTCTTGCGTAAGCGCCGATTTCCTGTTGAACAGTTCATATTTGAAGCACAACCGCTCGGCCTCCAAATTGTTTCCAAAGAAAAAAAGGACACGCTGCTTGTTCATGTGCCTCGGTTTAAACCGCAACATTTCTTGTGATCAAGATCAGGTTAGCACAAAACTCTCAATACTGTGTAAACCTGGGAGTTATTAATCTCTATAAAAATGTTATATTTATATTTTTACAGCCTAACATTTACTGTTTGCATCAGTTCCGCTACTTGATGGACTACTTTAAGTCGCCTACTTTACTCCATGCTGTTTTAATTTCCCTGCTGATGAACTGGTCTGAGTAGCTCTATAAAATCTAACCCTCTCCACTAAATATTCGACATCACCAGTAAACAAATAGCCTAATTAAACTCATTTGTATTTAACACCACCAGGGTTTAATGACCATGTTTCCTTATTGTAAATGAATAATAGCCACCCTGACCCATTGGTGATAGGGTGTCGCGCGCGCTTTGTCCGCACTGACAGTAATAGTGAAGCCCTTCAGTCCCACAAAGCGCCTGTAACAATAGTGACACGCGGACCAAAGCCCTGTATTATCTACCGTGGCGACCTCCTTCATTTTAGTTTTCCTTGGTTTTAAATGATTTTGTGCTAAAATGTTAATCTTAAAAAAAAAAAGAAAAATCATGGCAAGCCCCGTCTCTTTGACACAGATGTTACTCAAAATAAAATGAACATATTTTTTGTCAAATCATTAATAGATTCATTAACCAAGAATAAAACAGTGTTATCATTATTATTATTATTTATTATTTTTTTTATTTATTTGTTTATTTACACATAAGTAAATTATGTTTCTTAAGTAAGTTATGTTCAGTTTGTGACCTTTAAAATAAGAGCATAGCTTTTATGGTGTATAGTACAGTGAACATGTATAGTATAATATAGTGAAATTAATTTCTTTGCATATCTCAGAATGTTCGATAGCTGGAGTCAGAACACATGATCACTGCGATCCAAAGCAGAAAGTGTTTTTCTCAGGGGTCCATCACTGGCCTTGTGGCTGAAGCAGGGCTTGAAGACATGACCTTCTGATTAGCAGCCCAACGCATTAACCACTGAGCCACCGCTGCTGTATTTATTTTGCGTTTTGACATATAAGGTATAGATCTATGTAAAAAATATATTTTTTTGTTTTAGACACTAATGTGACATTATTTACATTTCAGCAGGAGAGGCATGATGGCAGCAGTAATGGAAATTCACGGTTACCGCATCATCCAGTGGTTAGTCAGCCCCTCTACAGTCCGGCACCTTCTCTGTCACACCCAGCCGGCTCTGACTTTCAACCACCATACTTTCCTCCTCCATACCAACCACTACCTTACACCCAGCCAAATGACTCTTACTCTCACCTCAGTGACCCGTTCAACATCAACTCTATCCACCAGTCCCCGAATTCTAATCAGCAGCAGCTGTGGCCTGGCCGTCAAAACCAAGACGGGATTGGACCGCATGCCCGGAGTGGACTTGCCACTCAGATTCTCGGTTTAGAAGGCGGATCATCCAGTGTTCGGAGAGATGGCTTTAGGCGGCCAGAGTTGCTACCTCCACATATCCACGGACTTGACTCAGCAATGGGCGAAAACATGGCACTGCACGAAATGGGGCAAGGACTTGAAGACGTCCAAGTGAGTGTTCTTTGGCCAAGTGTTACTTTCACATACAGCAATTATCCATACAGCAGCTTACTCTTTGAGTGGAATGAAATTATTTAACCAGACATGCACACCTATAATATGAGTCAGAGAATACTCTGATACATGTAAGATAACTTAATTATTTTTGTCTGTTGTTTTAGCATGTGGATGATCACAGTATTGTAACTGCTGACCAGACAGTCATCAAAAAAGGTTGGTTTGGTTTTCTTTTCTTGCAGAATGGATTTTCAACTGTTTGTTCCACTCAGGTATAAAAATAGGAACAAGGTCACATGATAACATATTATGGCTCTTGGTTGCTTATTTAAAGTGGAGTTTCTACTATTAAGAATATAGTTTTATTTAAAAAAGCATTTATTAATAACAGGAGATGCAGGGATGCACATAATGCATGTATGGCACAAGTTACTGCACCCAGCCCAGATGCATTGCACAATGAAACTGCGAATGGGGGAGTTGAGGAAGCTCTGGTTTAAACTTCACCACTAATCCTCTTGGCCATGTGCTCCATTTAACTAATCTGGGTTTGATCCTGGCTGCATTGTAGTTCTCGTTCAGGCTGAATGGAAAGTCAGCAGGAGGAATCTTCACAAAATGGCACACAGATTGACAAGTTGCGGAATGCTCTGCTGGCTCCGAGAGGAGAGGCCTAGGCCATCTTTGTTGTCTAAGCTTAATTCTTTTTGCTTTTTGAATTGGCGTTGAGTGCTGTCAGAGTTTAGCGCCTCAGTAAACTCACGCGAAAGGAGAAAACGTGAAACAACAGCACTTGGGGTGGGGCACCTTTGAGACAAACAGAGTCTTCTCAGTCATTTGTTGTGACAGGAAATATTTTTAAGTCAGCGTACGGAGACATTTTTGAAGGTCTTTTGGTAAATGTGTTAATGTGAATATTTCCCATTGCATTTGCTAAAATATGAGCTAAAAGTTCATCTAAAACTTTGTAATACGTCCTAAAGGTGACCTGATATAACCAGCTAGTAAAAGTTGTAGTTAAAGTTTTATCTACATGAAGTTAAAACATCAAAAGTCAAAATGTTGTTTTGCCTAAATAATGATGAAACAATGAAAGAAATGTATCACAAAAGGTCCTGAGATGGAGAAACATGAATATGATGAGTGCTCAACTAGTCATGTATGTGTGATTAACTCTGGATATGAATACTTTGTAGAACCGGTTGGCACTTTTTATTAAAAACAAGCAAAGCAAACAAAACCAACATGAATCTGCCTGTTACATGTGATTGTATTTTACGGATGGAAAAAGAAGCATTACTGAAATCTTTGGGAAAATGTTTGGCATTGCTATTTTATACACTGTGTGTTTTTTGTCAAGTATCTGCTCCATGGGAAGTTCTCACCGCAAGTATATTTGACAGATATGGCCTGCGTTATAGTCAGTCAGTAATTATGAGTTTCTTTGAACTTGACAAATGCGCATTTGCACCAGTACTTTCAAAGACTTGATTACAGTATGGATAACTTTGGCACAGTGTGGACTTCTGTGGTTTACGTAAGTCACAGTTTTGGTTTTAATATCCAAATGACTTCTTCTACTATCTGGGTCAGTGATGAGCATAAATATAATATAAAGACATACCATGGCCTTAACCATCACAGACATTATTCAAGTAAATGACAGGGTATAGTTGTTTTAAATTAGCCAATCAAATCAAAGCAGGCTGATTGCTTTGACAGAAATTGAAGGGCTCCTCAGTCTGACGATGTAGTGGTAAACTATAGAAAACTGAAGATAGATTGAGTATGTTCAATTTCCAGATGAGATATATCTTGGCCAAAGCTACAGTTTTGTGTAAAACAAGAATACTTATTCTAATTATGTGATGTGCAGCTCTTGTGGAAAAAATAATGTGATGATGGAAGGTCATTTTGAGGTGCTTGATGAGACAGCAGTTAAACATCAGCCAAACATCTAGCTGTGCACTGACACAGAGCTCGCTCAGTTAAGTGGTCGATATTATCGATATTAGTAGTAAACATTAATGGTTAAAAAAGATGATTAAAAAAAAATAATATTCCAATTCTAACTTATTTTATGTGAATTTGTTTTGCTTCATATTTTATATTTATTTGTTTTGCTTGATATTATTACAGTCATTTTACTGCATTTCACAGCCTTAAAAAGGAATGCTGGAAAGGAATTTATGTTTTCTTCAAACATACATGTCACATACCCCTACCAATATTCAGTATCTGGTTATGCCCTTGTAATACACGGTATACATTATGATTTGCTGAGTATTCCTTACAGTTATGGATAATAAGTGGAAATGTAGGTACAAAAAATGTTTGGTAAAAAAAATGAGGAAGATGAGCCTGTTTGTGTGTAAACTTACAGTCACATCAAAAGTGTTTAACAGCAGTTCGTCAGCAAGGATTATGTCTGGTTCTCATTAGAAATGCTGACTGGCAAAACAGCAGTGCCACATACATAAAAAATAGCAAAAACCTATAATAAAGAGAGGAAAACATTCAAATAATAAAGAAAAAAGTCATAATGCGCTGAATCAGGTTGTGACTTTGTAATGCCAGTTTAATACTACAAGAACACAGTTTAACTATTTAATTTTTTTATTATTATTATTTTTTGCCTGGTCATTTCCGTAGTGTTAGATGTATCCAATTCCCTCCCACTGCCTGATTCCAGTCACTATGGGAGAGTAAAGGTTAACACACGTCCTCAAGGAATGGCCTGGTCTTTTATGTGAGCTCACAGTGTCCAGTAGTGCTGAACTGTGACTCAGTCACATATGGCAGTTGGGATTCAAACGTGGGTCCTTACAACAAAACATGAGCCTCTTCCGCCGTTAATCCAGTCCGTAGTCACATGTCGGAAAAACGTATTGTGTCATAATTTATTTAATAATTTATGAAAACAACAACATACTGTCAGCATATAATAATTTTGCAGACCCGTAATTTACAGTGAATAGAACACAGGATTTCAGACAGAACCTTTGCATTAAGTGCATTGTTTTCTGTTGCATATTTGATTATTGATACCATATGGTTAATGTGCCTAAAAATATCCCGTGATGAGTCTTGTCTCTTATCTGTTTTTTAGATGTTTGTTTTGTTTAGCCAGTGAGGCCAATGGCATGAGTATTGCCCCCCCCCCTTTTTTTTTGCAGGCTATGACATGGAAGCTAATTTATGGTGCTACTTTCCTGGTATTGCATTAACAGTACTTTTTTAGTACTAGCTCTTGTTAAGAGGTAAAGAAAGTAAGAGCAGGACTATGGAATTAATAGCTTATGGTAAGCACTAATTTGTGACTAATGTGGTATTTACTTCTTGCGTCTCTTTGTGTAGCTGCTTGCTTAGTTGTGGTGGTTGCTGTGTAGGATGATGCATGTCTGTTTCTCGTTAAAAAGTTTTGAGTGATCATTTCCTAAAATCTTCAAAGGCCACACTGTCTTCACATAAGAACCTCACTTCTTAATTACACTGAGTATATATCATTATAAGATTTTCTGACGACCAAAGTGGGGTGTAATTTTTTTCCCCCCAAACTGCTTCTTGTTTGCAGACAGTGGATTAGTTTCAGGTGATCAGGTGCATGTAAACGTGTAGTAAAGCTTAACATGCGACATCCCCGGCTCCCAGCACACTTTAAAAAGGAAGAGGTTATATCTTTGTAAAAGCACTAAAGGCTGTTTTGCACAGCTGGACCTTTCCATTTATACGTCAGCAAATCTAACATGCGGAGGAAAGATCCCGAGATCCCGAAGTGATTTAGTGACTAGTAACGAAACAGATGAATAAAGGATGGCCTTATGACAGTATAACAAATATTACGTTTGTAATATTTTGTTGAACACCAAAATAATAATTCCATTGCAAATTTAAACTGAATTGCAAGATGATTATCTTTGTTTAACTTTGCTCATGTCCCTTGTGTTACTCACGAACATTACCCATTTGTCCTGCACAGGTCCAGTGACTCATCCTAAAGGCAACCCGATAGGTGTTCCCTTCCAGAGGGAGTCCCTGCTGGGTGTGGTGTCCAATCCAACAGAAGTGTTCTGTTCTGTCCCTGGCCGTCTCTCTCTGCTCAGCTCCACCTCTAAGTACAAAGTGACTGTAGCTGAAGTTCAGAGGCGCCTGTCCCCGCCGGAGTGTCTCAACGCCTCCCTGCTTGGTGGAGTACTACGCAGGTGAAGCATGCTTACACACAGTCAACAGTCAAATAAACCTAAACCGAAGTGAAGTGCCGAAATGCTGTTTTTGAACCTGACGTTTTTTTGGTGTCGAGAATGCTGTTACACATATGAAATGTAGAAAGTCTACCCATATAATGAGTTATGTGAGCAGGGCTTAAAACAGCATACTTATATAACATAAAGGCTGTTATTGGATATATTACTGTTAGTTCTATGGAACAGTGGATCATCTTAATGATAAGTTTTAACTTGCAGTATGTGAAATGAAGATCAGAGATATCCAAGATTATTAGACACTAACTGTCAAACACTTGGACACACCTGCTCACAGAAGGCTGTTCTTCTTTTTTGCTGTTACCTACTATATAAAACAATAAGGAAACACTAGAAAATGTATCTGTGGAATTATATAGTAAGTAAGAAGTGTTTGATCAAGGCTTTTAACAATTCTTAAAAGGGTTCCTAGTGGAGCTAGGCAGAGACGGAGTGTCACAGATACTTCCTGTGTGTCTTTTGTGTCTTCACCTAACCTAACCTCAGTAGCAAAGCGGAAATATTTTAGTTCTTTATTTATTATTTTAAACAAAAGCTACGCTTTTTTGTTTCTGGGTACTCACAAAGTTAAAATTATCGTGTATTACCACCATCATAAGAATATTTGGTTTGGTCCTTACACAGAGTTAAAAACACATGCTGGCACACACACTCGGAGATATTATTAAGTAGGTCATAAAGAGATTGGAAGAGGGGGAGTTGGCAGAAGCAGGGTGCTCACTCCTCCCCAATGATGAGTCTTTTTCTCTTACTGTTACTCACCAGTGCAGAGGAAAACGCCAAGCCTCCAAGTCTAGTCATGCAGAAACCTGAAGCAACTCAATTAAGTGGGGAATGTGTGTGTGTGTGTGTGTGTGCGTGTGTTCTGTTGGGGGGAGGGGGGATATGTTTTTATATCTTGGTGGAGACCAAATATCCCAACAAGGATAGGAATATCTGATAATTTTGACCTTGTGGGGACTTTTGACTACGCCCCATGAGGAAAGTGTTCTTTCTTTCTTTCTTTCTTTCTTTCTTTCTTTCTTTCTTTCTTTCTTTCTATCTTTCTTTTTTTAACAAAAACAAACAAACAAAAAGAGCCAAAAAGATGCCTTTATGTAAAGTGTGTGTGTGTGTATATGTGCGGACCATCTTTTTTATATCAGATAGGAATATATGTTTTTTTTTCACCTTGTGGGGACCTTTTGGTGGTCCTCATAAAGAAAGTCGGCTTTTGATGTAGTTTTTAACCAAAATCAAAAGTAAAAAAAAAATGGCCTATTCATCACTGAAATTATGTTTAGGGTTAGGGTTGGTGTTAATTAGCTCCATTAATAATAACGTCATTGGAAAGTCCTCACAAGTATAGCAAACGTGTCACAGTCAGTCACATGTTCAGTAAGCTACTGAAAATTGTCAGTTGGAAATTGTTTGTCTAAAATTACCGTCTGGTTAATTTGGTTCATTTTTTTCCTCACACAGGGCTAAATCAAAGAATGGTGGGAGATCGCTGAGAGAGAAGTTGGATAAGATTGGGCTTAACTTGCCAGCAGGTCGCAGGAAGGCGGCTAACGTCACTCTGCTAACTGCGCTTGTAGAAGGTATTTGGAAAATCCTTTAGTAGCCTCAGAAAAGTGGGCTTATGCTAGAACTACAGCATCTTTTTAATCAGTGACTGATCATTTTTTCACCCATGTTTCCTCAAACAGTGTTGTAGTAAACATAATAATATATACCTAATAACTACAACTCAGTCAGTTTGTAAAATTATTTTAGCTTGGATTTTAATTTTTAAATGTTTTTAAATGAATTCTTATTACTAGACTTTAAGTATGGTGAACGAGTTCACACCACCTGAAAGGATGTTCCCATTGACATTTTAAGGTTAGCAAGCAGCTGCCTAAAACCTGAAGAGCAAGAAATGACTCATAAAACCCAGGCCTATAAATTCCAAAGGATCTTCTACATCGGAGCTATTTATCATGCTAGACAATGACAAGTGGTGGCATGGCAACCTCAAGCATACTCTTCTGTCATAAATTGCTAGCCTGGTATTTTTTTTCCCCCGTTCCACACTACAAATTAAACTTAAGGGCATGCGCTAACAAAGGCTTTAATTTCATGATACTTTATATCCAGAATTACCTTTTGTGAAAGAATATTCAAGCCCTGAGTCATGTGTTAATACATGGATCATGTGTGTTATTGCCTTCAGCTATATGGAATCTTTTTCTTTGCTGTATTGTTGTTATTCTCAGTGTTAACAGGAACAGTAACATGACCGGAAGGTTGTTATTTAGAGACCTTCTATACTGAATTGGGACTTGTTATCATGTGTTTGCTAGCCAAGAGGGGAAGCTGACCTTAAAGATGGAGACTGTCTGTGTGTTATTGTTAGACTTATGTGTTCTGTGTGTAGTCTATCAATAAGAGCCTCTGTTGGGTGTCTGAGATTGTTTACTGCCTTTAGCTACATTAGACCCATTAAAACACATGCAGTGTGACCACTCCCTCTTTGTGCTGTAATTTGATTTATTAGTGGAACTCTTGGGTTAATATCTAAGAAATGTTGGTTCAAAGAGTCATGTGGATCTGACTCACCTGTGATTAATGTCTGCAGGTGAGGCTGTACACCTGGCTCGAGACTTTGGTTATGTCTGTGAGACAGAATTTCCAGCAAAGGCGGTGGCTGAATATCTGGGAAGACCCCATGTTGAACGCAATGAGATCAACTCGCGCAAGAACATGCTTCTAGCTGCCAAGTGAGTTTCAGACATTAACGCCATTTGTCACAGTGCAAACAAACTGCCCTTCAATGTTATAACGAATTTTGTCCTATTAAATTTCACTGTATGGTAATTCAATAAGGAATGGATTCTTAGCTTTTTAATGGGGTTGTGTTTGGAACTATGTTTGAAAGCCCTGTGCGAGAGAGTTTGGAGAACTTTTTAGACTAAAAGTTGGATCCAGGGGTTTGTGAAGCATAGGGATCTGTAAATATTTTGTTACAGTGGCAGAAATGATATGTCATCATTATTACCAAGTTGTTTAAGTAGACACTTGAATGGAATGGGTTTAAGCCAAATCTCCATTGTTAGCAAACAAGTTGGGTATAAATAATGTTCATCTGAACCTTATCACTATTGTAATAAAAGACTGAACGGGTCAATGATTTTTCTGCTAGTTAGCAGTCTCAATGCCAACAAAATACTTCAGAACCCTTGCTTTTGCAGCTTCCTATAAACCATCTAACAAAATATTCCAGTTATGTGTTTGATTCTAAAATGGCCATTATATTTTATCCTCATATACTGTATGTTAATAGATGTATAGTATTTATTCAGTTTAATACAATACAATATATAATCTAATACAGTATTTATGGAAATAGACACACTGTGTACCTGGGGGCCTTTCTGAGTGCAGTTAGCAGGTGTGTGTGTGTGTGTGTGTGTGTGTGTGTGCACAGGTGTGACTGCACCCTGGACGTAATGTTCTTATGACTAGTGCCTAAAGTCAATTTTTTTTTGGTTTACAAAGCTGTGTCACCTTTTAACACTGCTGTTGTACTACCTCACCTTTGTATTTGTTGTAATAATATAAGAGGCTTTACATTTTGTACATAAAACATTCCTGCCATTTTTTCACAAAGGCAAATCTGCAAGGAGTTTACAGACCTCCTGACCCAGGATCGCAGTCCACTGGGCAACTCACGGCCGGTTCCCATCCTGGACCCGGGCATCCAAGGCTGCCTGACCCACTTCAGCCTCATAACACACGGCTTTGGCTCACCAGCCATTTGCGCTGCCATGACCTCGCTGCAGAACTACCTCAATGAGGCTCTGAAGCAGGTGGACAAAATGTACCTTAATGCAGCCGGAGACTCCTCACAAGGCTCCTCAGATGGAAGCAGCAAAGCTATGGACAAGATGGACAAGCACAGGAAGTGAAATGTCCAAGTTGTGCTGGAGGATTTTTTGAGGACCACAGAGCGGCCGGTGCCTTGTCACCTTCTTGTCGGTCTAGTTGTTAATGGCTCTGTGCCCCTTGCTTCATATTCTGCTCTTCCAGAACACAGAGGTTCTCCTCTTTGCTATTTCGAGTAGCTGGCACAGATTATTGTAATTTCTCCACCAACATCTTGCCCAAAAATATGGGGGAGTTTTTTTTTTTAACCAGATACCATTTCAAGAGTTTATTTGTGGATTTTAGCTTTTGGTTTTTTTCATGAAGAGGAAGCCCCAGACTTTTAATGCCATCCTCTTTGGTGCTGACCCATTATACAACATGCAGAGGACATGTGATCCACTTTGAGAGAATAAGTAGCTTTTTTTTGCTTGACTTCATTTGGATGCAGTGTTATTGTACTTCTGTCTATGGAAGTATTGTTAGCACGAATGAGTGTTATGTTTGTCTCTGTTTTCTTCATCCCTAAGTATAGAAATGTCCCTAAAGGCACTAATTTGTCAAGTGACAATTTGGGCTAAATACAAAATGTTCTTTCAGGGGTGATTTTTTTTAAAATCACAATGATCAGCAACATTAGTAACCTGCTGGTACACTGCTAATCTGTTTGATATTTACATTCACATCCAACACTTTTCCGAAGATCAGTGTCAGACAGACAAATGCATTTGTGTTTTGTGTTATACATGTTTCTGTAAATACAGTATGTCTTTTTTATACCTTTAGATTAAATGGACTAGAAAATTTGCTTCTACTTATCTTGCCCTAAATGTAAATATTTTCTAATTTATGTTGTAATTTAATGGGGTTTGTAAATACTGGTACAATTCTGGTGTAAGGTTTGCTCTCAAAAAGATGTCTTAATCTTTCTATAAATAGGTTAGTTTTTTAGCATATAGTCTTTAGGCCTTGGGGATTGTTTTCTTTTCATATATGTGTAAAAGCCTTTTAAAGCTATAGGATAAAGCAGAATAAAAAGAAAACACTGTTTATAGTTACACTTGTTAAGTCTTCTCATTTATGTGGTTGGCTCATTGGTACATTGTAATACACATGCACACACACGTTCGCCAGTGAAGCGTGAAGATAAAAGCAAATTTGAGTGTAAATAACATCAATAAGAGAAAAGGTTGTACTCATTGTAAAACCTCTTTGTTAATTGTCATATCTAAACCAGAATAAATACTAAATAGCAAATGATAGAATTTCCCAGAAGACCTCAGATGACAGAATGAATCAGAAAAACAAATACTAGACACATGCCTCGCATGAATTGCCCCAAAGTTTGTATATTCATTGCCTGTAAACACAGTTCCTTATTTTTCTCTCACCTTTCTGTTCTGTAAATGGGTGTGACAGAAAACCTGATGAGTATGAGATAAGATCCAACCTGCTTTTTTTATTGTAGTAATCCATGCTGAGTCTTTCCGGGTACTGTACAACAGGAGAATTAGCTGTTTAGCAACCCTTGCCAGAAAGCGATATGAAAATATTTGCTCATCATTACACAAAGACAATTTTGGCTTTTTGGAAAGCAGCTTGCACGATGTGGAAATGGACGTCAGGTTGTGAAATTGCCCAAGAAAGGTGGCATTCTGGGTAATCATTAAAGAAATGCTCATAAAACAACATGTTTATGATTCTGTTATACATCTTTACAAATCTACTATTATTACAGCTTACTTATGATTATCATGGATGTTTAATCGTGCTTTCTTACATCTTCCTCTTTTCACACCATGGGTGTGGGTGTGTGTGAGAGAGAGATTCGTGTGAGTGACAAGTGTGAGCTTCTCCCTCAGAACCTGATGGACCGGCCATGTGGCTTTTGCTGCAATGCTATGGAGGCCTGTAACTGCCTTTGCTTGATTCTTTTCCTGCACAAGACTGAAAGATGAGCCATGCTAACTTTCAGAGGACTAGCTTTGATGACTGACTGCCCATGGTTGTGCCATTCATTTCCTCTTTCACCTGAGAGGTGATGATCGATGTGTTTTGAAACACAAGCATGCACATACTGATCTTCAGACTCCTTATTTGTGTTCACTAAATTCAGGTGTGATGGTGCTCTCATATTTATCTTTGTCTATTAAAGTATCTCTGCAGCATTTAACTGTTCATCATGAAAAGCTTAATACAGATCGCTACATATTTTTTTGTTTTTTTATGGGGTTTTTTTTGTGTGCAGACACTTAGCATTATATCGTAAAGCCTGCTCTCATGGATGTACATGGATGTACACTGAAAAATAGCTCAAGCTTCTGAAATGATTATATTACAGGTTTGTTTTTGTTTTTTACATTTCTGTCATTGATTAGAGCAAAAGGCAACAAAATGCACTTTACTAGATACCTAATAAGCAATGTACATTTTTATGGATGCTTATAACTGACTGACAGAAGAATGTATCTCTTTAGATGTTTATTTGTCATGGCTAAAACCCAACCAGTGAAAATGTAGTATCATGGAATCTTCTTTCAATGTCATCTCCTTTCATTAATGATTCATTTGATTAATTATGAATTGGGTTAAAGATAAGCCCCTTATTAAAGAGAATATACTATATTTCCTGGATGTGTATTATGCAAAGTTTTTAGATCAGACTGGGTTTTACCTCCTACAGCCTCAGGACTTTGCTTGCACACTTGATGAAGTTGATGCTTGACTAGATTTTACTACACCCTATTCCCACTATCTGTACTTAACTACAGCACAGTTACTTACAGCTGTCTAGTTATGGTGAGCTTGTGTCCATTGTAGCATTAGATTCCTGTTCTTGGTTGATAGGAGTGTAACCTGATGTGTTCTACTGCTGTTGTAGCCCATCTGTCTCAAGGTTTGACATGTTGTACATTCTGAGATGCTTTTCTCCTCACACAGTTACCATTTGCCATTCTTCTCTTTCATCAAGACGGTGTTTCTGAATGCAAAGCTGCTGCTCAATGGATTTTTTAATGGGTTGTTTCTGAAATAAGCGAGCCGGGAGCGACACGGTGGCTCGGTGGGTAGCACCGTCGCCTCACAGCAAGAAGGTCCCGGGTTTGATCCCGGGGTGGGGCGGTCTGGGTCCTTTCTGTGTGGAGTCTGCATGTCCTCCCCGTGTCGGCGTGGGTTTACTCCGGGTCCTCCCACAGTCCAAAGACATGCACGTTAGGTTGATTGGCGTTTCTAAAGTGGCCCTAGTATGTGAGTGTGTGTGCCCTACGATGGATTGGCGCCCAGTCTAGGGTTGTTCCTGCCTTGCGCCCTATGCTGCCGGCTAGACAC
>JAOTRJ010000019.1:8131269-8142608 GCA_028564905.1 Leptodoras praelongus
GCGAACACGGGGAGAACATGCAAACTCCACACAGAAATTTCCCAGGTCGCCCCACCCGGGTATTGAACCCGGGTCCTTCTTGCTGTGAGGAGACAGCGCTATCCACTGCGCCACCGTGCTGCCCACAATATAATTTATATTCCCATTATTAAAGGAAAACTAGATGAACACTAATCACTTTTGACTTTTTCAAGATGTTTACCCTAAGACATCATTTTTTGCAGTGATATTATGTGTGGATGGAAGATGTGTATAATTCATAGAAATTATGTAAACTCAGATATTGGCTGGATGTACCATTGGTCTCCAGGAGGAAATTGAAAACAAGATGAACCATTCTTTTATTGTAAGTACTTCCAATGTTTAATTACTAAAGTTTATATTAGTCTTCTCTTAAATCTACTGTATTTATCTTACTCCATTGACTTTGCAGATACTTTACAGCAGCTTTTTATTTTGGTTTTGCGCTTGGGCTTTTCTCCAGCCATCATAAACAAGGGAAAATCACTCTGATTGTTCACTGAGTGATCACTGTGATCACTCTGTTCAAAAAATTTAAACAATTGAAATTGGGCTCTCTTGTTAAACAGTCCAAGATTTGCTCCAAACTCCAAAGTTGCATTATTCCAGTGACAAAGCACTTCAGCAGAGTTTCACAAAAACAAATGTCTGAGCACTGCCCAGAAACAGGTCCTACCATTTATCTGAGATCCCACTTTAACATTTCATTTTTGCCATGTCATTTTAACATCCCTTCATTAGTAAATTTGTGGAGCCAGTATAAATCAGTTAATAACCAATGCACATGCTAATGATAAGTTGCTTTTACCTGGCACCACAGCTACAGCTGTCTCTCACATTTGTAAAACAAGAACCCTGGGTTCCTTTGGTTCCTATTTGGGCCAGTTCTTGGAACTGTCAGATTTCTGAACTAAAATTTTAGAGGGGAATGTTTTCTTAACAGTTAGCAAAAGCTGTGCTGTGGCAGAAGGAAAGATAGAAGGCATGTTATAACAGGTAGCATTAATCTAGGTACTGTAAATACAATCAGCATGAGTAAGATAACATAGCACTGCTTATTGCAATATTGTTATTTTACCGGAACAGTCGTAGAATAGACTAAAACTTTTATTTAGTCCCTTTTACTCGAATAGCATGCCTTTTCATCAATTTAAGTAATAATAAATTGATAATAATAATAAATTGCATTTAATATACTCTTTTATATTATGAGAGAGAATTAGAACAAGAGCATGAAGCATGGATTATGCAAGTGCCTGTGATGCTGGAAGGGCAAATTACATTGCTGTCTTTTCTACTGAGCATCAGACTGACATGCACACTGGCACTATCCCAATCATGTTCTTCCCCAGAGCACAGTCCACCACTACACCACTACACAACTACACACACTACACAATCTACACTACAGACACACACAAACACACACACACCTACACATGCATACACATTTCTTTTCAATTCATTCTGTGTAAGCAGGAACAATTTAACATGCATTTAGAACATTTAGATTAGCATGAAACACAAAAATTGTATATGTGCTTGCTCTCTGTTTTGAATTCCCTAACCCTAGCCCTGTCTGTCTCTCACAGTGAAGAGGGTTGTAAGGATTAATTAAGCAATTAGCTAAACAACTCTCAGGATTTATTAAGAGGCCCAGCCAGTGCCCTGGGAGGCACAATTCTCAATTAAGAGGCCATAGGCACAGTAAGGGCACAGTCTGAACTGTGTGTGGGAGAGAATAAGCTTTTAATTAAATTATCATTATCCACATCATCATTAATATTTGTATTTGAATCTTGAGCAAGATTAGGGCAACAGCAACACACACACATGAAGCAGTATAAATCTCAACACATAAAGAGTGTGGTGTATGTGTATGTGTGCCTACAAATACTTTGTACTGTGCTGCTACTGTGTCCTTAAGCATAGTCAGTGATTATTAATATGTGGGAGTTGAGCATCAGTTTTCACAGTGTATTGTAAATAAAATGAGAAACTGCCTCAGCTTTTTCTATTGCCATCATGGCATAGCATACTTTACAAAAAAGACACATGTCAAAGGCAACTTTTTTGAGCTCAACCACAAGATGAAAATTTCCAAAGGTCTCCCATCAAATGATTGAATCAGACACTTAAAAACACATCTCCATGGAGTGATAATATATAGCCCCTTTATATTTACTGTCTTTCTGACCACTCCCCTCCCCCCTTCTCTCTCTCTCCCAGCGGCATGTCTGCTCTCAGTCTCCTCTACATCTGCAAGTGATCTCCTCCAGCCCTGAAACACTCTTTACCCTGAGAAAAAAAGAAGGGGGGAACAGAGGGTTTACTGCATCCTGGCACATCCTGCCTTAATGAGAACCCCCCCATCTGTCCCCAGCAGGACAGACAGAGAGAAGGACGGTCGTGCCAAGCAGCAGAAAAGAGGGCTAGGTGAGATGGTGGGGGTTTTGCTGCAGTGACCCCTCTGTATGGTGGCTTCTCATTAGCTTAAGCTAGGAAGGGTTGTTAACTGTGCTAATCGAAACGGGAACTAGGATAAAGCCCTGGAATTTACTGCCAGCTTGTCTCACATCAAAGGACACTGGGTAGTCAGAGTGTGTGTGTGTGTGTGTGTGTGTGTATGTGTGAGTGCGTGTGTGTGTGTGTGTGTATGTGTGTGTGTGCGTGCATGCGTGCGTGCATGTGTGTGTGTGTCCGCATTGTGGAGTAAATTTATGGAACAAAATTATAAGACACACAAGGAAATGCAATGTTTTATTTATTTGTTTGTTCATTTGTTTGTTTGTTTCTTGTTTCTGTCTTTCTCCCTTTGAGTCTAGCTGTTGGCACATTTTATGGGTGGGTGGGTCTTGAAAGAAGTAAATATACCAATACTGGATTAACTTGTTCTCACTTTTTGAAACACCCATTCCGTAGACCACCACCCAAACTGATTAATTAACATGGACTGGGTGCTTAACAGCATATATCACTAGAATGGGTTTGTAGCTAGTTACCTTTTTTTGCTTACATTAAATAAACACTTCTAAGAGGAATGTGATTAGTTTCTATTTTATCATTAGCTACTGCTGTGTTTGTGGATGTGATCACATGCATGTTCTTAACCTTATTACTTCAGTTGGGTAGCAGTTAAAATCAAATATTTAAAACACTTGTCAACCTATTTTAGTAGTGTATCTGCCGCTATAAGAAAGAGATATGCTGTTGTATTGTTCAGTTAAGCAATTTCTTTTTTCCACTTTTCTTCTGGGCAGGATGTTGATTGGTAGAAGTGATGTCAAGTTTACCAAAGAATTAACCAGAACTAGCCATTTTCTTACATCAGTTTCCTTAACCCCAACCACAAAAGCTGGACTGACTTCTTTCCTGCTCACTCCACCTCTTTAAGCATTAGTGTGAGTAAAAATGGAGCTAGTTTTTTAGGCCTACTTCTATGATCCACCACAAGTAAAAATTGTCAGAAAATCAAGAAGTGACAGAAACATTTCAGATGCACAGAACAACATTTTTTTATATATAATTTAGTTGTGTGGCCCCTGAGGAGATTGAAGTTTTACCAACTTACTCTGCTGTAAATTGAGCACAATGATTCCACATTCATGGTGCCCGATTCAAATAAATAAAACCAAATAATAGGAGTTTGCTTAGAAATCCAGTTGCCCCTGGTGATTCTTTGTTATAGAACATACAAAGGGAAGAGGCAGCCATTAGGTTGTGGTTTTTTGTAAGTAATCCAGGTGCAATAATTCATCATCTGTAATAGGTTTAGATGTTTACTTTTATTCAAGTACAAAGTTCCACAAAGCATCAATAGAAGATTTGCAGCAAAAACACTTTTCATATATGCAAAACGACGGCAACTTCTGTCTTTTTCCTTCTACAGTGAGCTTCATTACACTGAAACAAAGATACAGTGTACAGTGCAGGAGCCTCCCATAACTGACAGCCCATTACCAAGCCTGCAGCAACTTGCCTTGTTTACCTTAGGCAGGTAGCTTCTCTGCCACGACTGTCAATTTTCCATTTCACACTGTTTCCCATGCCTCATTCTCTCTCACAGATCTGTAAAACTCTGAGCCTTGATAATTAGGAATGTGGTTCAGTATGAGTAACTGACCCTTTATCAAACACTCTATGGAACTCTGTGCACTCAAATAACCCCAAAGCATTGTGGGAATTGTTGGCATTAAAGGAGCAGGGAGTGGCTTTTGCTGGTGTGTAAACCGGGAGATCCTTAGGTGCAGAAAGAAACTCTATAGAGAGGAACATGTAATCCATGAATGAGTGTGTATTGTTGCCTTGTGGGATTTCACCCATCACTGGCACTTAGATTGCCTACATAGACTGTTCAGGACAGGTACAAAAAATTTTTTTTGTACTACATGACCCCTTCCTTCACTATACCCCAACAATTCTACTTCACTACACTACACCACAGCACATAAACACACACACAAACACACACATAAACATACACACAGACACGCACACACATTATAGGCATGCTCTAGTCCCTATCCTGTGTTCCCTGAATTCTCAGGATATTCTATATCAATTAAGTGATTTAAATAAACTTTGCTTAGTAAATTTTGTTCTGCATATTCAATCACAGCAGAATCCTCACTTCTGAATACATTTTAACAGTATCCATTGGCATCCACTATGACTTCTCTAGTGTTAATATTTATTGCATTATATGCCTTGTCAGTTTCCATGTAAGAGCTATCAGGGATATGGTGAAGTGTATCACAACTGATAGCTAAGCCTTAATGAACACTGACATCAGCCAGCCAGAGGAACAAATGTCCAGTGTTGAAACCACTGTGACCATGACCTCCCATTCTCTCTCTGTCTCTCTCTCTCTCTCTCTCTCTGCCTGGCCTCAACCATCTTGTACATGTCTCACTGGTGAAACAAGACAGAATCATTCTCAGCATGACCACATGTAACATCCACAGTAGCCCAACAAAATGCCATTCAAACAGGAAGGTCTCATGCTTTTTTATTATTATTTATACGAATGAACAGAATTTAATGTTGATGATGCACTGGAAAATATTTTTCTGGAGTCTTGTAAAATTAGTTGTTGAGCAAAGAACTGAAAGAAGAAGGACTAAGTGGGGAAGATTGGAGTGGGAAAGACAATCCTTACCGATTACCCATGAATGATTCTTTGGCAGCTGATTCAGGTCTCCACACACGGATCACCCTAGTGACTCTGTAGAGCCAGTGCAAATGGGAAGTCTCTCTGAGTTTGCACAAATTCCTGTGCAGCTCCACTCCTCTGGCACCATGCACCAAGTCAAGGCATTTGCCAGTGAATGGTTTATGGACATTAAATTTGCTGATGGTCATGGCTTCACTGTTAGAGAGGCCACTGTTGGCAGGCATCTATTCATGGAAGTCACTAAACACATGTCCTCTCTATACCTCAGCATATATCGTAATCACCACAAACTAATCAGATTACATCTGATACACACTGACACTCCTGGCTGGTCAAACAGAATCCCATATTTAATGTGCCAATGGTGAGATTATGGGCTGGAGTTACCCATACCTGCTGCCTCATCCTCAACTGGATCTTCCATCTGACACTGCATTCTCAGACCTTTCTAAGGTTCTGCTTCTTTTCCAATGTTCTACCGGCTCATTGATCATACAACTGTACCATCAACCTATTACCTGCCACCATATTCCCTGTCTGCCCCTGAAACATTAGCCATGGCAAAAATACATCAACCAGTACCTGGCAGCATGCATAATCTGGCTGTTGTCATCCCTCACAGGGACTGGGTTTTTCTTCATTGAGAAAAAGGATAAATCCATCTGTCCTTACATCAACTTTCAAGGACTTCATGATATCATGTCACAAACCAGTAACCCTTCCCACTCATCATGTTTGCCTTAAGCTTTTACAAAGAAGCTACCATCTTCACCAAGCTCAAACTACCCAATGCTTACAACCTGGTCTACAACAGGGAAGGGTATAAGTGAAAGACCAGCAGACACTAAGAGTATCCTTATCTTTTTTTTAAACCCCCAGGGAGAACAAACTTCAAAAGACTGCGGGAGAACTGGTTGTTTGTTAGGTGGAGAAATGTGAATTTCATGTTCCTGAGGTGGCCTTCCTTATCAAGGCAGGCAGCATAAGCATGGACCTTTTGAAGGTCCAGTCACAGAATGGCCTACGCCCAAGACATGTAAGCAGTTACAATGGTTCCTGGGCTTTGCCAAATTCTACAGGAGGTTCATCAGAAACTACAGTTCTCAAGCTGCACCTCTGATCTCCCTGACTTCTCTGGCCACCCTATTTGCATGGTCTACATCCCAAGAGAAGGCCTTTTCTGATCTAAAGCAACATTTCACTACCACTCCTGTTCTCATCATGTCCAACCAAACTCATCAGTTTGTGTTTCTTGGACAGACAAGACACGCCCAAGACATGTAAGCAGTTACAATGGTTCCTGGGCTTTGCCAAATTCTACAGGAGGTTCATCAGAAACTACAGTTCTCAAGCTGCACCTCTGATCTCCCTGACTTCTCTGGCCACCCTATTTGCATGGTCTACATCCCAAGAGAAGGCCTTTTCTGATCTAAAGCAACATTTCACTACCACTCCTGTTCTCATCATGTCCAACCAAACTCATCAGTTTGTGTTTCTTGGACAGACAAGATAGATCCCCAAGGAGTGCCCTGCCAAGGCCCTGTATTACCCTGACCTTGTATGCTCCCAAGCCTTGCAGTGGAGACACTCATCTCATTTAGCCTGTCACACCAGGAGTTCCTACACCTTAGCTCTGCTCTGCCAGCAATTACGATGGCCCTTCATGGATAAGATCATTCAGGAGTTTGTTGCCACCTGCCCTATGTGTGCTCAGTACAATGCCCATCTAGAACCTTTGGGGTGTCTGCATCCTCTACCTTTTCTGCACATTCTTTGGGTGCATATTGTGTTAGACTTTGTCACTGGGATACTTCCTTCTCAAGGCAAGATAGTCATGCTCACTATCATTGTCCTTTTCTCCAAGAGGGCTGATTTCATGGCACTCCCCAATAAGCCACAGCCAAACAGATGGCCAATGTCCTCCTGGACTATGTCTGCTCCTTACACAGCCTCCCTCAAGTATATTGTCTTAGATTGGGGGCTTTGGTTCACAGCCAGGTTCTGGAGAGAGCTCTGCAGGCTTTTGGGAGTTTCGGGCAGCTTCTCATCTGGGTTTCCACAATCCAACAAGCAGCATGCTCACCTGTTCCTCATTACTCCTCTAGTATATATACCTGCCATTTCCTGCATTTCTCTGCTAGATCATTTAGTGCCTTTGCCAGAACCTTCTTGACTGTTTGTATTCTGTCTACTTTCTGGTTTGTGACTCTATTTGCCTATTGTTCCTGCACTGCTTAAGTCTTTTTGCCTGATCGACTGACCTGTACAGGTTTTAGGATCTTGGATATTGTTCTGCCCTTGCATTTGTATTACTGTATACAAATGCTGTATTACTGACTCTTATCTTTACACCTGCCTTGTGTCTTTTTTGTTGGGTCCTATTCATGTGTCTGCTCCTGATACAGATATAGACCTGTGAGGCATGAGTGACTGTATAAGCAGGCCTATAATTTTATATACATATAAACAGAGAGAAACTAATGTTCTAAAGGATGCAAAGATTTTGAATATAATGAAGAGCAATCAGCATCTCAAATTCAAACCCATGTGCCCTAACAATCACTGTCAGAAGTCTATAGCAGGTCAGATAGACTAATGTATAGTGAAACAGCCTGCATCTATGACAAAATTGCTACTGTCTTTCAGAAGAGCCTCAATTGGTTATGTGTGTGAAACAGTAAAAAAACAGTAAAAAAACAAAACTCTGAGACCTTAAAACTGGGGATATTTCCGATAGTGTTTGCTTTCCCAGAAAATAAATAGCCAGATAGATAGATAGATAGATATACAGAGAGAAAGACAAATTAATTAATTTACTTTTTATTAAGGAAATTACTAAAATTATAAAAATAACAGTTACAAAATTTACAAAAGTAGCACTTACAAAGATAAGGCAAAAACAAACTGTCAGTAGATATTTCACATGGAAAGTAGGTCCCTTTTGTTTGTAAACATTTCACATGCCCCTAAAATGTAACACTCCCATTTATTTTGGATAGTGAATGTCTTGTTTAGAGGGGTTTGAGGCTCATACTGCTGTGAGATACAAACTGTTTTTGAGCTGATTTGTCCTTGACCTGATAGTTCTATACCACCTGCCCAATGGTAGCAGCTTGAACAGATGGTGACTGGGGTGAGATGTGTCCATACTTATCTTATGAGCTCTTTAGAGGCAGTGAGAACTGTGTATGTCCTCCAGGGTAGGTAGAGAGCACCCAATGATTTTCTCTGCAAACCTCACAATCCTCTGTAGCTCTTTTTGATGTGCCACAGTGCAGCTGGAAAACCACACACAAAGTCAGTGAGTGAGGATACTCTCTATAGTGGGATAGTAGAAGGACCCCAGGAGTCTCTGGGCAATGTTATTCCTCCTGAGGACCCTCAGAAAGTAGACTCTCTGCTGTACCTTCTGTGCTGAGGCTGACAGATGTGGAGATATGGGGTCCTACTCTAACCCTCTGTCTGCGTCCTGACAGGAAGTCTTTGATCCATAGGAACGTGGAGTAAGGCAGACCCAGATCCAACAGTTTACATGTCAATCTATGGGGGTGAGGTTGGTGAGGTGCTGTACTGCCTGCCAGACCTGACTGCTGTTGTAACTTTCCAGGTGGTCATCAATCCTCCTTTTGTAACCTAACTTGGCCTTTATAATGCCTCTCACCAGGTTGGCTTGTACCAAGCTGTAGAGGGCCCTGTTACCAGATCTGAAAGTAGTGTTCCACTCCTTAAGCAGCTTAAGCAACTTCCCTGGTCATCCAGGGCTTCTGACTGAGATAAACCCAGATGTGTTTGTCCACTGTGACTGTGTCTGTGCAGTTCTTTATGTAACACAAGAGACTGCCTGTGAACACATGTGTCCCAACATGTACTGCTAAAGCAGTCCTGCAGCTGCAGAGAGGCTCCATCAAGTTCTGGTAGTGATATGAGTACTTTTCCTGAGGGGGATGTATGCTGAGATTAAAAGCAGGGACAAATGATCAGACTCACCCAGGTGTGGTAGTAGTCTGGCCTTGTAACCCATCTTGACATTTGTATACACCTTGTTCAGTGTGTTAGCTCCTGTGGTAAAACATTTTTGTTCTAGTGGAATTTGAGGAGCACTGCTTTTAAATCATCGTCACCATAAAAAGGTGTTCTATATTGAAAACTTGATTTAATCCTATGTGCATCATATTAAGCTGAGTATTCAGGTTAGTAGTATGAAATAATGGCATCTACATTCCAGTGAACATTTTGTCCTTTAGGGAGACTTCTTGTGATTCAGTCATGTTGATAATCAGACCTAAAGATTTGACTGTTCATGAGGATATTTAAATGGCAGGATTTTAGAAGAGTGAAGAGTAAGACATTACTGTTCTGAGAATAGAAGTGCTTTGAGCATGGAGGAAATTAGAAATGTGTGTGGAGTCTGGGATAATCAGCAACTTGCTTTATAAATGTCAGTTTCAGCTGGCTACTATTAGCCACAGTGCATCCCACCCTTTACTGTTTAGCTGAGCGGTAAACAATCTTAGACATAGGTGCTCCTTACAAATCTTGCTACGAAGCTCAATCTTTTAGATTGGATGAGCATGTGTACTTTAATGGCCCACTTACTTAGACTAGTAGAATAATTCTTTTTAAAATTTTCTATATTCACACAGATTGAAAAAAACTTTTGCTTTTTTGCTTTCGAAAGAAGAGATTTAAAAATAAACAAACCTTCAGTGCACATGTCACTTTGATCATGTCAGCGTAAAAGAGAATATATGCAAGCCTCTGGCAAACTTTGACCTTTTCAGAATCCTGCATCAACTAATTAACAGACATAATTTTTTGCTTCATTAAGGAGACATGCAGCAGAGCAGATTAACATCATCTACATAAATTTAAATGTGCTAGCTTGTCTCAGTGCTAACAAGCATGCTGGTCAATTCTTACCTCCCTGCCCATCTGTTTGAAATTTGTCATTATTCTCACGAATATTAAGAGTGCAGTATTTATCATCTCTCAGCAAAACAAGCACAATAGGCTACTGCTTGAAAGGTCAATAAGGATGATGTGTTTGTCATCTGCTGCATTATGTTTGATAATGATATTATGTTTGCTATGATCAGCTAGATTTGGGATAAAAGGGCACTTTTGATTAGAATTGTCCGTTAGGTATCATATAGTCTCATCACGAGCATACTTTTCCTCACTATGTAAGCTGTGTATGAAAATCAAATTCTAACTCTAAATCTAAGGTAATTTGTGTGTGTCTGATATCACAATTAGTTTTTATCTGAATACCATTTTCAATAGAAGTCTGAAGAGGTTCTGGCCCAAGTCCTGAATCCTATCAGAATAATCGAAGACAAGCTCTCACCCTTTAAAGGGAGGGTTAAATAAACAGTATTCTTTTGTTTCACTGCTACCAGTCTGCTAATAATAATAATAATCCCCACCACCATCCCTTTAACAGCAGCTCGCCTACTGAAAAGGTGCACCTCAAAGCCACAATAATGGGAGTTTAAAGGGTGTTTAAAGCATTGAAAGGAATGGACTGAAGGACATTGTGTTAGCTGTGTGTGTGCGTGTGTGTGTGTGTGCATATGTGTGAGGGTCCTGACAGTGGTTTGATTCCCTACTGTGGGATTAGTGAAATGCAAACGCCATAATTGCAATGATCTAAAGATCCACTCCTGATGGGCTTAGCCAAGCCATGGCCCCCACCGTCACAACTTCCCTCTTAAACACACACACTGACAGGGAGTGTGACAGAGAAAGAGAGAGGGACACACACACAAACACACGAGAGAGAGAGAGAGAGTGAGAGAGAGAGCAGTTCACTTTCTTTCTTTTTTCCTGCATCTCTAATCTTCTCTTCAGACTGGTCAAACTGTATAATGAAGTGCACAACTTAAATTAACAACTTAAAATAGAGCTGATCATTTTGAGACCTTTATAAGAACATCTGAAGCATTGTGCCTGTGTAAAAACCGGCCTGTCCAGCTTTCATGAAGATATTATTCAGTGCATAGGGAGGTTGTAGGAAGGTGTAGGAGGGTGTAGGTTATAGGAAGGAATGTATAGGTAGCACAACAAAGGCACTAATCTTATTCAACACCTTAATTCATTCATTCATTCATCTTCTTGGCTGCTTATTCCTTTTCAGGGTCACGGG
>JAOTRJ010000019.1:8144136-8155492 GCA_028564905.1 Leptodoras praelongus
CTTTAGAGACACCAATCAACCTAACGTGCATGTCTTTGGACTGTGGGAGGAAACTGGAGTACCCAGAGAAAACCCACGTGGACACGGGGAGGACATGCTGACTCTACACAGAAAGGACCCAGACCGCCCATCCCGGGGATCGAGCCAGGGACCTTCTTGCTGTGAGGCGACGGTGCTACCCACCAAGCCACCGTGTCACCCAATACCTTAATGTTTTGTCTAATTAACAGTTATAGATATCAGTTATTATTCATTCAATAAATGGTGAATTATTCAGTACCGACAATTCAGTACTAATAGCAAAACTGATGTAGTTACAAGTAAGAAATGTAAGCTCTAATACATAGACATAATTTGTGAAATGCATTTTTTTATGAATTAAAATAGACTGTGTACAACTCTGAAGTGAAAGGGTCTAAAACTGTGTCAGTGTTCTCAGTCAAAGAACAGTCATGTTGAAAAGTCATGTTGACACTGTGCTCAGTGATGCTGCTTAAAATGAACCAAACCAGACATCACTGCTGCATTACCATTTAGTCCCCACCAGCAATAATTTGGAAGGCGTAATTTCTCTCTCTCTCTCTCTCTCTCTCTCTCTCTCTTTGTCTGTCTCTGTCTAAAACTCTCTCTTTCTATCTGTCTTTCTCCAGGTTAACTGAGCTTGGCAGGAGGCGTGTGTGCTATGCCACACTAGGATGGCTGACCCTTAAGGTACATACATGTCTTTGTGAACAGCATATTCTCATTCCACATCTCTCCCTCTCTCACCAGTTTTCAGAGGTTTGTGTTAACAGTAGGATGTGACACTCTTCAAGGTGCCAAATGTGACTACAACTGACACCTGTCACCAGCATTTAGGATGAATTGCTGCTTCTTGGCAGTGCAGCCACCCCCAGCATCGCTCCATACATGGCAGGGTCAGAGCGGGCAGAGATGGGTTCCTGAGATGCCAGTTTTAGTACTCCCTCTAACAGCTGCATTAGAGTGGCCTGAGGTGGGAATGTCTGCTTCCAAACACAGTACTCCAAGACCTTCAAATGCAATGTGCACAATGTGCATTCACAGCCCATGGCTAAAAAATAAAGGAGAAAAGATAGGGAGTGAGAGATAGTGACATACAATTATGCTATAATATTGCTAAATTGTTAAATACTGTTAAATATATTGTTAAATACAATATTTAATGTGCTCTTGGTCTTTAGCAAAGAAAAATGTTAATGTAAATAATCAATATGCCACAGTACTTTCACTATACATGCAATCACATGATCTAGTAGAGCTAATAGACTTCTGTGGCTTGTACAGAAAGAAAGAGAGAGAGAGAGAGAGAGAGAGAGAGAGAGACTTGTTTGGTTCAGGAATCATTTAACAACTTCCTCTGGAAATTGAAAAAGGAAATAGTTTGGGGATGGATTGCAGCAGGGGGGTGTGCAGAGCCCATATGAATACCAGATGAAACGGACATGCAGCTGACAGAGAGACAGAGAGAAAGAGAGAGAGAGAGAGAGAAAGAGAGAGAGACCTTTAGGGGGTAAGTGGTCAGGAAAAGAGAGCGAGACAGGGATGGAGGAAAGGGTGTTTATGAGGTAATTTACCAAACTCATGTTTTCAACATTTCCCCTTGACTTAATTTTTTTCTTTGTTCTTGACTAAATACTTCCATCCCTTGGAGAGACACAGTGGTAAAGTGTGAAATTCTCTCTCTCTCTCACTCTCTTGCTCTTTCTCTCTCTCTCTTTCTCTCTCTCTCTCTCTCTCTCTCTCACACACACACACATTCATTCTGACACAAACCAGCTGGCATATTTGTTTTCTTAGCTACTGCCCAAATTATCCATCATCCATTTTATTAATATCATTCTCAAATTCATTCACAGATGCTTTATATATACCACTGTATTGCCATGGGTGCACAAGAACAAATAAGAAAAACAGGTCCTAAAGGTGGCCAAATATAAATGTCATTAAACAACTTCCAGTTTTCCTTCATTCCCACGGATAGCAATCCTAAATAACACTGTTATTTCCTGCAGATTGGACTAAGAGATAAAGAGCAGAAAAGAGGAGCAAGCTGAAGGCTGCACTCTACATCCACATCAGATGAGAACTGCTTTATCATTGAAAGGAGGGCTGACTTAAATCATTTAATTACATGCTGCTACGGTTTGCTCATGCGGTTGAGCCCTGTTTCCGATGTGCGTGACTGGCCATTATTGACAATGACAGTGACAGTGTTTACTGTGCCCCATCAGAGGATAAGAAGGTGGAATCAATTTAAAATATAAAAACAAAGATCTATAAATGTTATGTAAAACAGAAATGAAGATTTGAACTGGACCTTCTATGTGAGTCAAAAACACAACATAAATCTGTTATTAGAAGTGGAACAATATAGCAAATTTAGTACTTAGAAATTCAATATAGCAGTTTTTGGTATAGCATAGTGTCTGCTTACTACATCATATTTTATTTTATTAATAAAAAAAAGCACATAAGACTGTAGCAGTAGTTCAAGAATAAAAGGTATTCAGTTAGGACACTGATCGATATTTTTTTTAAAACAAACATTGTCAGTCTTAGTTTTAATATTTTTTATGTAAAAATATTATCTATATTGGTTTAGTGGAGTGTTAATGGTATAAATAGTTCATTTTTCCCTGTCACTGTATACCAGTGATTCTCAATTATTTTCTGTTAAGCACCCCCTAGGAAGAACAATCCCCCCCCCCCCCGGCACATGACAAGTGTTTTTTACATGTCCACTGTAGCATCATTTGTCTATAAAATTGTTATAAATACAGCTCTTTATAACAATGTATGCCTTCGTTTTTTTAAAAAGTAGTAGATGTGCAATTACACTATATTCTATACCATTTTACTTTCAAAATGAGAATAAGAAAATTCAAAATGGGGTCACATGCGCACCCCCCCCCGCCTTTCCAGCCACCGCACTGCGACCCCCTAGGGAAATCCGCCACAATATTTGAGAAGGACTGCTGTATACTATTGTACTGCACACAGGACGATGTAACGGGCCTGTGCTTATACTTTCATTTGACCTGAAACAGTTTGTGTTACTGTATGACATGAGATCAGGTGCACACTCCTGAAGAAAGGGATAATTATGACATCTCATGAAAGCATTTTAGTTCAACCTGATCACTGACTTTAGAATGAGACATGAGTGATCTTTTCTTGGCTTTGAAATCAGTCTCTATAGTCCTGTGTCTGGCTCCACTGTGGACCATGGGGTGCCGTAACACAAAGCCAGGAGCTCAGCAGTGTTCCTAATGCTAAACAAACTAATCACTAAATATCCTAAAAGGGCTGACTCTTGCACAAAAAAGCAGGACCATGGGGAAGAAAAGAGAAGAGGGCTTTATGGACTTCAGAGAGATCAGGAATGGTTAATTCACCTGGTCATTTTAAAAGCAGCTCTTCACTGGGCTTTATTGGGACATTAAGATGTTAATGCTGAAGGGTCAAAAAGCCTTTAATCATTTTTATTCAACAAAAATAACAATAATAGTGCCGAGTTAAATAGTAACATTTACTGGAGGCAGATGCATAAATAAATAAATAAAATATACACATTAAAAATGAATTCTTGTTTATTATGTTATACTATTTATCATGCAGTAGTGATGATAATGCATTATTATATCGCTGCACCAACAAAAATATTAATCATTAAGAGATGGCAACAATTAACAGGTGGCTAAGATTTTCACAAAATCTTACCTTTGTTTTAAATGTACGGTGCCACAAGTTTACACGAATTGCTCATACAACATATTTTGAGATGATCTACTCTAATAAAAAAAGGATAACATTTATTATTTCAAAAATTCTGGAAGACTATTTTTGGTTCTGGAATCAGACCTTTGAATTCTGCAGTTTATTTTATGAGTATAGAAAATGTGGCTTGATGTGCTTGTATTTTGGGATACATCTCTTCAGGAATGCATATCTGCTAATAAATTGTGACTGTGCAGGGCATTTCCAATGAATAACATAAATCAAGGCTGGTCTTCTCTGGAATTGTGTATATGGATATATGTTTTCATTACAAAGAACACAGAAATTTAGTGACTGAATATGCTCCATGACTCACACATGCACCTTATCTGCATTGCATGCAAATTTGAAAAGAAAAGGGAGGGGACACAACAGGAGCAAAGCCACAAACAGGTAGAGGTGTGAGAGTGTTTGAGATGAGTTTACCAATAGATCAAACGCTCTCAGCATAAAGAACCTGTCAAAAAATGTCACACACTGTCTTAGTTACTGTCAATTAACAGAAGGTCACCTAGAACACACACACACACACACACACACACACACACACACACTCCAAATGTATACAGCATACACATGCACACTGGTGGAAAATATAAGAACATAAAAAGCAAGAAAGACAGGTCAATAGTGCTTCATTTGTGAAACAGTATATTGGACTGTGTAGGTTTGTTGGTATTTGATTATTTTTATTATTATTTATTTGTTTATTTATTCATTTTTCTATAGGATCATCATGTGAATGTCCATCCATTAACATGTAGCCAACCAAAACATGTAGGAATATTTAAAGATACCAAACATATGATCAAAAAACACCAATTATCTTTCTATATAGTATAGTAAGTATTATATAAGAGAAAGATTTGCCTCAACTTATTAATACTCATAATTGTACTACTTCATAATATTTTACACAATACTAATTTCAGCATGAATAATGGAGAAGTGGTAAAGGGCACATAGGAAAAGAGAGAGAGAGACAGAGAGAGAAAGAAAGTACTTAGGAAGGTCTCATCTGAAGCCTTTATTGGGCACTCCACTCCAGGATTAAAGCCTAAGGCAAGAGTTCTGTCACTTTCAATTTCAACCAATGCGAACATGCTTGAGTCCTGAAGGGTGATCCAAATTCATGCTGAAGACAACTTGCTGAAGAGAACAGACATGCATATACAAAATCAGTCTTACATCAGGTCTATTGCCTTGGTATTGATTATTGCCTCTAGGTTTATTGTGAATTCAGTTGTTAATTAAAATGTTCAGATTTGATTTGCCAACAGTGTGGAATTCCTCAGAGTTATAATTAATTCAGGGTAACGATATTACTGACATGAGAGAATGAGAATGACTAAAATATGAAATGATAAAAAGTTATACATTATTACTTTTTATTATAACATTATTATGAAAGAATTCCACATCTACAGAGTGAACTCATGTAATGAAGGACTCCTACGTTTTGTTGTGTTTATTTCTTTCTGTAATGAAAGCAACTCTGTGTTGTTATTTCTAAACATACTAATGAAATGTGATGATCACGCAAAATGGAAATGCGAACATTCCCAAAGCAATGTGAAGCTTAGCAAAATATATATTAAAAAATCTTCATTAAGGAAATGGCAAACTCAAGCAATAAAACAAATAAATGAAGTCTAACATAAAACAAAAATAAACAGATTTTATTTAAAATACAATGCATATAGTCTAAAAAGCAGGAGGAGCACAGCACATTTACCCCATGGAACACATAGTAATTTACTTGATAATCTGAATGAGGTAAAGGCTAAACTCTGGAAAGCATGCATAATTAAAATGTTTTATGGATATAATTAATTTATGGATACAGTTTGGTAGTTGAATTTTGTAAAATTAACAAGTGAATGTTGCAGGCTTTCCTGAATTTGTTTGTCTGATGTTTACATTGTTCTGTGATTAGGCAGCATCTGGGGGATTTCAGAAACAGAAAGACTGTGTGTTCTTCCAAGTTCCAAATATTGAAGCGATGACAGAAATCTTTGGAAAAGTTGGAATTGCAGAGACTGTTGGAGATTACGTCAGTTTACACTAGTTATAAATTCTGTTATATAAAGGCATCTAATCCCAAATTTCACAAGCTAAATAAATAACAACAACAAAAAACAGCTATGCGGGAGTAACTGCCCAGTGCTTTTTGTCTTTTTGCATGGACATTGAGAAATGTAAGTATATGTACACTTATTTGTTCGTTTGTTTATTATTATTATTATTACCAAAGGCATGTGTGTGTGTATGTTTTCAAACCGGCTATACCACAAGCATCTGCTGAAAAAAACAGAAATATAAGCATGTGCTTTTTATTTTCTTTTTCATAGCCTACTAAAAGGCTTTGAAACACCGTCGTCATAATTAAATGGTACAGCCTAACGGACAGGTGTGTGTAAAACAGTAAAAGTCGTCACTCCCAGGCGAGCATGATGGGGCATGACCGGCCTCCTTATCTTATTAATTCAGTTAGTCACGCATGCGCAGATTTACACTGTTTAGTTATGGACATACTTACAGAAAGTATACTGTACTATTTGGAAATGGTTATGCTTTATAACAGCCTAACATACAGAACTAACTTTAATAGTGACAGAGTAATACGCTAACTTATATCAGGCCTCCTCTGGATCATCTCTCATTTGACGGTGGGTGTATTGTATTAATTGTGTTTGCTTTGTTAAGGTAGGCTATGCTTTTAAAAACCAATGCACAGTTAGAAAACAAAAGTCAATAAAGGACATAAATCACTAATGTGAGTCAAACCTTGCTGGTACTGCAGAATGTATGACCACAGGAGTGAGACAGAAAGAGACACAGAGCGCCCTCTAGCGTTAAAGAAAGAATAAACACCCCATGCTTTTCTGCGGAACGTCAAACTCAATTGGTCCGTCTTTAAGAAACAAAGTACACTGTTTCACTATATAACTCACTCACTCACACACACATACACACAAACACATATTTGTCTTGCTATACTTGTGTGAACTTTCCACTGACATAATTGTTACTTCAGCTAATTAATGCTAACCCTAACCCTAAGCTCAGTAAAACTACAACAAAAAAAACCCCAACTTTCCTTGTGAGGACCAGCAAAATGTCTTCACAAGACCAAATATATCAGAAATTCTATCATTTTGGTCCTCACAAAGATGAAAAAAAAAAACCAAAAAACAAAACAAGTAAACACACACACACACACTCCTGCCACTTCCATTGTAGCCAAATTCAGGGAATTGATTCCACTGTAATTTGCTAATTTATTTATATATATGTTTGTTTGTTGGTTGGTTTATTCATTTATTGTTTCAACAAAAGATTTTTTAAACTAAAACATTTTTAAAAGCAGCTTTCCTTAACACACAGTACAGAAGTGCTATTAAGCAAATATTGTGTAGAAATGTATAATGAAATTATTTGTTTCCAAATATTCCAGAATCCACACATTTATGTTTGTAAGAACAAATCCAGGTCAAATAAAGTGCCCTTTATGATGATTAAAGTCTTCTGGATTTGCATCTCTGTGTTTGAGAGGGTGATTAGGACTTGGAATCCTGTACCTAAAAGAGAGTGAGACCTGGGCTGGGAGAGTGGATTCTCTGCTGAACTTAATTACTGGCTCCATGGTCTGGCCTATTGTCATTCACAGACGACTGGGCAGGACCTGGAGAACACAGACAACATGCCATACTAAGTGTTGGGTGTGGTGGGTCACTTAGTTCACCATCTCCCTATAATTACCCACAACACCCTCCTCTTTTCTGCAAACCTGTATGAGGCATGCCGGTCCTGACACAAAAGAAAATAATACAACAAACACCTTGCCACATAATGATGACTCTTCCCTTTCCCCTTTCCCCTTCACAGTGGGACACAGTTTTATTTCTTTACAAGTGTATATACGCATGTATATACATGCATTCACTTGGATATGTCTTGAAAAAGCCTTCTGAAAAAGCACAATTACAATATAAGTGAAAGTTTCTTAGATAAAATGTTAACGAATGACCCAGTGAGCTCCAGTTGAACAGAGATGTACATGCATGCCCATTACTGGTCCAGCTATTTAATTAGCTTCTACATACTATTTTTCAGATACAGGTTCAGGTAATAAAACTTTCCCAGAATCTAGACATCCCAGACACATAAATCTCATAAAGATGTCTTCTATATGTTTTTGTGCTCATGGTTTATTAGTTTGTCAACTATATACCTTTAACACTCTCCCCCTGCATTAATCAGGGCATATGTATGTTCATTATGCATATGTCATTGTTTGATTAGTGGATACAATTTACAGAACATTTCATGTGGTTTTCCTGAAACTTCAAGCATGAAACCACTTTCTACACCCCTAAGGCTAGTACTTACCAGGTGAGCCTATACTCTATAATTAACTAACCAATGGTATGAATGTTATAAATGTTATAAAAAATATATGGACTAAAACAAAGACAATACTAGCATTTATTTGCCTCTGGGTTTGCTACACTGATTGGGAGTTTATGTGAATCTTTGGCACATGATCTAAATTAAATCCTTCCTAATTGGCTCTTTATATCCATACAAAGACTCCTTATAGTCTGTAGCCTACTTTATTAAGGTAGGCATCCACAGTGTGCATTTCAATCTGTACTTTCAATCTGTGTTCAATCCATGTGCCTAATCTTTAACTATCCACCTTAAAAAATTCACCACACCACACTTAGGATGGGACATTTGCTTTAGATTTAGGCCTGGCCTTGCTTGAAACTCTCATCTGGATGGGATTGCTTTGAAATATTCAGTTTGTAATTCTGCATGCACCAAAAAACAGCACAGTTTAACAATAGGCCTCTGTACGAAGTTTGGATGCACAGTTTTTTCCCCTTTATTTTTTCTGGTCTCTGCTGTGGCTGCTGTGTCCAGAAGTGGTGGAACTGGAGGGGAAAGAAGACAGTGTTTTTTTCTTTTACCCCATTTTGATTTAATCATCTTTGTTTCCAGTGGATCAGAGAATGAAGTGCCTTTTTGTCTCATGCTTTTCTTTAATGGACCCCCTCCACCCTCATTTAATCAGATCTGCTAACCCAAAAGAACAGACTCAGATATGATCCTTTTTAGTGTTTGTTTACCATAAACAACAGGATAGGCATCTGAAGGGAAGATGCCCCTGGGGCATAAGGGTTGGTGAACCTTGAATGCAGGCACTTGAATTACCACTGAATTACTGAATACCTGTGACAATGCCTTATGCAAAGGAGAACAGAGACAGAACAGGAGGTCCAAGACATTTGTTGATAGTGAGGAAATAAGAAATGCAAAGCCAATGGCAAGACATATATAACATACTAGCAACAGAAATCTGGAGGCTGTTGTAGCACATCATGGACATTGTGGCCTTAGCGTGACATCGGTAACTTTGTACACTTAAGCTCTGACTGACAGTTGGATTTTGTTGTTGCATTTTGCTCAAAGAGTCAGCTCTGTTAAAGGTTGGAGACCTTTGAGAGGGAGATCAGGTCAGATTGCCTTGTCTCTCTGAGGATGACAGGTCTGCCTAAGGGCATAAGCTGGGAAGGGTGAAACTTCTGCTTACCTCCTTTAAATAAAAGTCTGCACATTTAACATCAGCAACATTAGTGTATGTTAAATTTGAAACATAGAGTAAATGCAACTTGGTGTGAATCAAACAAAAAAGACCATAAATGCTTAGTATTTCTACGTATATTGAACTGGTGGTGAAAAGAGTAAAAAACATACTGATGAGCAAAGGTATGGCTACCATAATAACACTAATAATTTAAAGTAAAAGCAGTCATCAGGTAATTATTCAAGTAAGAATAAATAACTTGTCAGAAGAAAAGCTACGTTGATTAATTACTTTACAAATGACCTTTATATGTCTACAGTTGCCAGAACTATTCCAAAAAGATTCTATATGTAAGGAGTTTTTTGGACATTATGTTAACTAACCAAGTGAGGTATGCCAAAGTGAACACCACCTCAATTATCAACCATATATAGAGAAAGGTATTGGTATCGCTAGCTCATGTTAATCTAACTACAGTTAGCGCCCCTTACACATTATGATAAACATTACCTTTAGCCTGTAGCACCACTTGGATATATTAAAAACAATAGGGAATTCCTATAGAGTATCAAATGAATCTTAATATTTCATAATGAAAAACATTAAAAGATTTTGCTAGCTAGTTAGCTAACTCAGCTAGCTAATGGCTTACCTGGACATATTCCTGACATCTACATGGGTTTTGGCTTGAATTATTTGCAGATATCTGAAGAACTGGGCCACAGATACTCTGGATAATCTGTCTCCACTGTTAATTAAACTTGGACATTGCTGCTACTCACTATTAACATTTGGAAATACAGATTTTTGTGAGGATAGTTGTTTGGATAAAGTCTCAAAATTATTATCTAAAATTTGCACATATTGTCTAGTAATTGGTGTGTAGTCTTTCAGGGTTAATTTTTTTCTTAAAAAAAAATATTTAACAGTGATCAAAATAAATGTTATTTAAGTTGCAAAAGTTATTTAAAAAGAAACAAAATACCCTCTACACTAAATACACTCTATACTAAAAATTACCATTACAGTAAACAAGTAGTGTTAAGAGAATACATAAGGTTTTTTACTTTTCACTCGTATACTGAATTATATCTAAAATGGCTTATTTGGGCATAACTGACTATAAGCAGCTATTAGATGTACTGTAACATACTCCAGTGAGCATACTGCACAGCAATTTAATGTAACAACTAAATTAAACATTCTGCAACCATATAGCCCAAATAGTAGTTAAGGCTTATAGTGGTGGGATTTAATTTAAAATGGCAACAATGGGGAAAAAATCCACAGGTTTAAAGTCTGGCTTAATATTGTTAACAGTGATGATAAAATTGGACATGTATTCACATCACAGCATAATTACAGTTTGGCAGGTATGTTTCAAGATGACGAGCAGAGGCTGAAAATCCAAAAGGACGCAAATGATCTTTTGGCCCCAGGCTCTTCCAGCCGTGACACATTTGCAGCAATTACGACTCTGCTATCCTCTACAGGAGGGGTCAGGTTCTCTGCACATCAACTAAATATGACAAGAGTGATCCAACAAAAGCGGCCCAACGTGTCAAAACTAGACTGGAAGAGAGGAGGTGTCTGCGAACTTTAACAGGTACAAGGACTCTGGGAAACTAAACAAAAAAAAAAACAACCTCATATAATTTTCAAGATTGCTATTGAGATTATTCAACAGCACCTTGGATGGAAAGAAATATAGAGAGTTCATATTCTTTTTTTAGTTTCTAGAATCATTCAGTAATATTCAGTATACTGTTTAAAGGAACAGACTGAAATGCTTGAAGGTCATTTTCAGTTTGATTTGTATTTATCTGCATTTTATATTGCAGACTTTATATTGCTGGTCTGCACAGTTTTACAGAAATCAAGCCAAACATTCTCATTTATGAGTTGAGAAGAACTGCCAATCTGTCAGCCTAGATCAGTAGTTAGCTTTGCAAGAGTACATCCCCT
>JAOTRJ010000019.1:8187612-8200680 GCA_028564905.1 Leptodoras praelongus
TGGATCATAAACGGCCGCAGCAACGTTAGTGGTGTAGTATAGGATATTGTGTGTAGTTGCTGATTGGATTGCGAACAGCAGTAACTTAGATGGGAATTGGGGTGGGCCCTATGTTTAACTCTAGGTGTTAGGTGTAGGGTTTATTCCCTGTATTATGCTACTATACACAATAGAACACAGAACATATATCAGATGCTGAAAGTGAGACATTCTACCATTTCATGAAAAATGACTATTTCATGAAAAATTACCATTTCATGAAATATTTGCTCATTTTAACTAGATGGCAGCAATGCATCTCAAAAGATTTGGGAAGGGGTAACAAAAGGCTGGAAAAGTAAGTGGTACTAATAAAGAAAACAGTTGTGGGAGCATTTTACAATTAAGTAGGTTAAATGGCAACAGGTCAGTAACATGACTGGGTATAAAAACAGCATTTTAGAGAGGCAGAGTCTCTCATATGGAAAGATGTGCAGAGGTTCATCAATCTGCACAAAATACATAAAAGTGTGAAGACTTTAAATATCCCACCATCTACAGTAAATAATATCATCAAAAGATTCAGAGAATCTGGAGAAATCTCTGTGTAAAGCCAAAGGTCAATATTGGATGCTCATGATCTTTGTCTCTGCATCAAAAACAGCCATGATTCTGTACAGGAAATCAATGCATGGGCTCAGGAACACTTCCAGAAATCACTGTCTGTGAACACAGTTCATTGTGCAATGCACAATCATAAGTTAAAGTTATATCATGCAAAGAAGAAGCCATATGTCAACACACTTCAGTAACACCATTGTCTTGTCTGGGCCAAAGCTGATTTAAAATGGACTGAGGCTAAATGGAGAACTGTTCTGTGGTCAGATTAATCAAAATTTGAAATTCTTATGACCACAGTGACCACAGTGTCCTGTGGACTAAGGAGGAAAGGGACCATCCAGCTTGCTCTAAGCACACAGTTCAGAAGCTTGCATCTCTGATGGTATGGGGTTGCATTAATGCTTATGGCGAGGGCAGCTTAAACATCTGGAAAGGCACTAATAATGCTGAATAGTAAGTAGAGGTTTTAGAACATGTATCCTTCAGGGAAGGCCTTGCATATCTCAGCAAGTCAATGCTAAACCATATACTGCATCCATCACAACAGCATGACAATGCAGTAGAAGAGTCCAGGTGCTGAACTGGCCTGTCTGCTGTCCAAACCTTTTGCCATCAGAACATCTGGCGCATCATGATATGAAAAATCCTGTAAAGTTAAAACTCTAACATGCAAAGCCAAAGCCATATATAAACAACACCAAGAAACACCACCAGCTTCTCTGAGCCCAAGCTCATCTGAGATGGACTGACACAAAGTGGAAAAGTGTCATGTGTTCTGATGAGTCCACAATTTAAAATTGTTTTTGGAAATCATGGATGTAGTATCCACTGGACCAAAGAGGAAAAAGACTGTCCAGATTGTTAGTGCAAATTTCAAAAGCTAGCATCTCTGATGTACGGGGGTGTTTTAGTGCCCATGGCATGGGTAACTTTCACATCTGCGAAGGAAACATTTTTGCTGAAATATACATACAGGTTTTGGAGCAATATATGCTGCCACCCAAGCAACATGTTGTTCAGGACATCCATGCTTATTTCAGCAAGACAATGCCAAGCCACATTCTGCATGTGTTACAACAATGTGGCTTCATAGTAAAAGAGTACTAGACTGGCCTGTCTTCAGTCCAGACCTGTCTGCCATTGAAGCGCAAAATACAACAACGGAGGCCCTGGACTGTTGAGCAACTGAAGTTGTACATCAAGCAAAATGGGAAAGAATACCACCTATAAAACTTCAACAATTAGTGTCCTCAGTTCCCAAACACTTATTGGGTGTTGTAAGGTGATGTAACACAGTGGTAAACATGCCCCTGTCCCAACTGTTTTGGAACGTGTTGCAGGCATCAAATTAAAAATTAATGAAATTTGCTGTAATAAGGTAATTTCTCCAAATAGTTATATATTTTAAATTTTATACCAGTTTCATAATGCAGATGTTTTGGGTCAAGTTCTCCTAGGGGGTCCTAGGGGGCTTATCTCTTATAGGGGGCTTATATCTGTTTAAAAGATACATTATTTTGCCAAACGTATTTGCCCATCTGCCTTCACATGCATATGAGCTTGAGTGACATCCCATTTTTAATTCATAGGGTTTAATATGATGTTGGCCCAACTTTTGTTTATATATTTGTAAATTGTATATATATATATTATGCTCTCATTCAAAAAACATCATTGTGTCAGTCTTGTGATTATTTCTCCCTGTTTTTTCAAGGGTGTAACACATGCAACCATTTAAGATGTTCCACTTTCAAATTTATTAATACAACCTGTAAAATCACAGCACCTAAAGGATCAGACTTTGTCACCCATCACCCCTTATGCATCACCACAGGAGTTGTTTATCATCACTCTTGCAAGATATGTAATCAGCTGTACATCAGAAAAAGAAGAGTGCTTGATCATTTTGTATGGCACCATTATACCATCAGGATGAAGGATTTCTCTTTTCATGACAGTAATGGACACAAAATTAATGACATCTCTGTTTGCATCATTAGATTTTACAAGAACAATGAAGTGAGGAAATGTAGTAGAATAGTGTTGTATTGATGGTCTGAGCAAAGCCTATTCGGCATATTTTTTTAAAGATGGCTTTTACTGCAAACTGCAAAGCATTCACACTTCTTGTACACTTCTTTTTCCACTACGTCTGTTACATAACATATCTCACATGTCCTCAAGTGCTATGAACAGTGCACTATGGGGAACATATTCCCAAGCCATATTTTAAACATTTTATGTTTAACAACTCAGGGACACAAAGCTTATTTACATTCTCAGAACTTTAGAGCCTCATGGAAGGAATGTGATGTTTTGTCTACAGCTATTTTGAGTATCTACTTAAGACTTAGAACTTATTTGCTTGCACAGTTGATATAAATAGATGAGCAAAAAGATTAAGTTGATCTAAATAGTAACATGCATGCTCCACATCCCAACCAAACATCTCTAACTCACTGATGCATAGGCTAGTTAGGACCACATGGGCAGCAACATAGATACTGGTGTGGGTACACTGAAATGGCTCATTTATTTACTATAATGACCATATGAATCTAGGTCTCATAGCTATTAATATTCCATTTATATACTGTATAAATGAGACACAATATGAGTCACCATGGTAACATTACTATACAATGACAACTGAATGTATTAACAGGTTCAGTAGCTGCAACTCACTATGACTGCCTGAACTTAGCTCCAACAGCACAGCAGGCTATATTATGATTTATTAGGAGAAACCAAGCATTTCTATATAAAGCCAGATATTCATCATCCCCATATACAGGATTGATCCTTGTTTCATAATCACGTTATGAAATGACTGTGATTTTGATTCGACTGTGAGATTGGGAATCAAATTAGACTCTGGAGATTGAATTGGGCAGGGGTGGGTCAGTGGTTAAGGTGTTGGGTTAGTCTGTAGAAGGTTGGGGGTTCAAGCCCCAGCACCACTGTTGGGCCCTTGAGCAAAGCCCTTAACCCTCAACTGCTCAGTTGTATAAATGAGATAAAAGTAAGTCACTCTGGATAAGGGTGTCTGCCAAATGCCATAAATGTAAATGTAAATTATCGATTCATTAATTAATTTACCCTTCATCCAACACATTGAATACAATAACTAACTGTTTGTTTACTTCCATTGATAGGAGGCAATCAGTGTTATTTGCATAATCTGTAAGTAGTCCGAATGTTTTGGCTCTTTGGTGTATACTTCCTTTTAGAACTGCATCAATCACTATCATACATTCACTAGAGATATATCATAAATTCATTAATATTAAGTAAGATGCAGATTAATAGGTGCAGTGAAAATGTGATAACAATATTTGCCCAGTTTATAAAGAAAGAAAAATATCTGACCTAATGTAGCAATTACAATCTCAATAAACTGTAAGCAATGGTAAGTAGGATTTACTGATAAAAACATAAAAAAATACTTTTCAGGTAAAAACTGCTAGTAATTTAACAGACCATATATTCAAGTAAAGCTTATCACAATTCTTTGTGGATTTATTTAGACATTCTTTGGTAAAGGTTACTTTAAAACACCCTAATTCAATTATATTTTATTTGCTGTGTCTTAGTATATGTTATTCAAACAATGTAACAGCATATTGAGCCATGATAATAATCTTGTAGCAATACATTAGTAATGTGTACTTGTCAAATATTTAAAATTATGGTATTCATTTTCTTAAGTATTAATACCAAAGAAATTCCATAAAATATACACACGCCACTAACATAAAGTGACAGACAACATTTTAAATAACTTTTTTATTGTTTTGCTCCACTAATGGAAATGTTCAATTAACAGTTCACAAATTTTACAATTAGGATACAAAATAAAGGAGTAAAAACAAAATCAATTATATCTATTTTTCAAATTATCAGTTATTCATCACATTATCTTAACTGCTTATTCCTATTTCAGGGTCAAAGGAGAGCCGGTGCTTAGCCGGCAGCTTAGGGCACAAGGCATGAACAACCCTAGACAGGGCACACATACACTCACTCACTCACACACACTAGGGCCACTTTGGAGACACCAATCAACCTAACGTGCATGTCTTTGTATATTGTGTAAAACATAAATAAAAACAGAATACAATGATTTGCAAACCTTTTAAACACATATTCAATTGTATACAATACAAAGACAAGATATTTAATGTTCAAAAGGATAAACTTTATTGTTTTTTTGCAAATATTCACTCATTTTGAATTTGATGCCTGCAACACGTTCCAAAACAATTGGGACAGGGGCGTGTTTACCACTGTGTTACATCATTTTTCCTTGTAACAATACTCAATAAGCGTTTGAGAACTGAGGACACTAATTGTTGAAGCTTTGTAGGTGGAATTCTTTCCCATTCTTTCTTGATGTACAACTTCAGTTGCTCAACAGTCCAGGGTCTCTGCATATTTTCAATGGGAGACAGGTCTTGTCTGCAGGCAGGCCAGTCTAGTACTTGCACTCTTTTACCAAGAAGCCACGCTGTTGTAACACGTACAGAATGTGGCTTGGCATTTTCTTGTTGCTCCAAAACCTGTATGTATGTTTCAGCATTAATGGTACCTTCACAGATCTGCAAGTTACCCATGGACCCATGGGCACTAACACACCCCATAACATCAGAGATGCTGACTTTTGAACTTTCCACTGATAAGAATCCGGGCAGTCCTTTTCCTCTTTCACCCGGAGGACATGACCTGAATGATTTCCAAAAACAATTTGAAATGTGGACTTGTCAGACCACAGGACAGCGTTTCTGGGTGTTGTTAATATATGGCTTTCACTTTTGAGTTCTAACTTGCACTTGTAGATGGAATGGCAAGCGGTCACTGGTTTTCTGAAGTGTTTCTGAGCCCAAGTGGTGATATCTGTTACAGAATGATGTCGGTTTTTAATACAGTGCCACCTGAGAGATCGAAGCTCACAAGCATTCAATGTTGGTTTTCAGCCTTGCCACTTACTTCCAGAGGTTTCTCCAGATTCTCTGAATCTTTTGATGATATTATGGACTGTAGATGATGAAATCCCTATATTCCTTGCAATTGCATGTTGGGAAACTGTTGGACTAGGTGCTCACACAGTTGTTCACAAAGTGGTGAACCTCACCCCATCCTTGCTTGTGAACGACTGAGTCTTTCAGTGATTGTCCCTTTATACCCAATCATGACACTCCAATTACACTCCAATTTAACTGTTCACCTGTGGAATGTTCCAAAGAGGGTTTTTTTAGCATTCTTTAACTTTCCCAGTCTTTTGTTGCCCCTGTCCCAACTATTTTGGACCAATGTTGAATAATGGCATCAAACAATGGCATCAAATTCAAAATGAGTGAATATTTGCAAAAATCAAATTTATCCTTTTGAACATTAAATATCTTGTCTTTGTAGTGTATTCAATTAAATTTGGGTTGAAAAGGATATGCAAAACATCATATTCTGTTTTTATGTATGTTTTAGACAACCTACCTCTGTTTATAAATATATATTCATTTGAATCCCCTTCTGTCTTTATATTTCATTATTTTCCCTTTTTCTCTCCCTCTATCGGCTGGGCTGGGCTGGGCTTCTGTCCATTTTGCCATCATAACTCAAAATATAATTTGTCCAACAATGAGATATTTTGAGGGTTCAAAAAGGGGAAGTATCTCAACCAAATAACCATTTTGGTGGAAGTATAAGGAGTGAAAATATAAATTAATGCATTTTACCGTCAGACCTAGAGCATGTGTATTGTTGACATTAAGAGCATTATGACATCACACACTCTAGGAGTTCCCATAATAAATAATGGAGTGAAATTCAAAGAGTGATAGAAAGAGAATGAAGATGTAATTTGACATGATGCATCATTTGTCCCATGTTGACATCTTGAAAGGTGTAGGGAGATAAACAAAGAGAATTAGTTGTAATAATAATAATAATAATTATTATTATTATTATTATTATTATTTTATTATTATTATTATTATTATAAAATCAGAGAACAATTACTTAGTCACTTTGCAACACAGTACATAATTAGTACAGTAATTTTATTTCTCAAATGACCACTTACCATATCGCAGTCCCCTTTGGCCAGTGCACACCCCCAACAACTGCTGAATTTGTGGTAAGAATAGATGAAAAGCTCTGCACTACTTCACACTCCATTTGGAATAAGTCTGAGCTTGATTTGCTGAGGAATCTGACATCATTGCTCATGCGTGGAAGATTTCCATGTTTTCAGTTTTGCATTGCATCAATAAATAAACTGACAAAACACATTACACATAGACATTGAACATATTCTGAAGTAGCAAGACTGTAGTAGTATATTCTTGTAGAATTACTTTAATGATATTCACTGTATTTACAAAAAACTAAAATTTTCCAATGTACTATTGTACATCTACAACTAATATAATATTCGGAATTCAGAATATTTGGCACATAGTGTACATCTCTTCAAGCATATTTAAAATGTCAGCACTCTTCAAGTGTACATACAAATACACTAATGCATATTTTATCAAGTTTCTTCATCAGCAGCATCATATCACCTTTCATACAAAAAGCAGTTCAAAGTGCTTTACAAAATGACTATTACTATATCTAAAACAACAAAACAATGGATGCCAGTAAACAAATAAATAAGAGCATTCAAGAGAAATACTTAAAATTAGAACATTGAAAGACATATTATTTATAAATATTTGATTAAAACTGAATTTAACTAAATAAAATATGATGGATAAATAGAAAAGGAGTAAAGGAAGAGTGACTGGAATTTAAGCAAAACAAGATTCTGAGAGAAGCAGATTATGATTGTGATATTTGGGTACCAAGCTTTGCTGTAATAAATCATTCACTGCTTATTGTTAAAGTCTCATTCAAACCCTGTTTTTGGAAATCCATGGAGTGTTTAAATGTTAATAATAAGCAGGAAATGATCAAGCCACATTCCATGACACATTCTCTAATGACCATTATTTATTTCAGTCTCCTCAGATGATGATATCTTATACTGATCCATTTACCACTGGGTTTAAATGGGAATGTCATTAGCAGGGGATGTGAGGGTAATTACTCTGTCTTGTTAACTGTGAATAAAATGGCAATTAATAACCAGCTTGTGTACAAATAAGCACAAAAGCAGTGTTTTTAAAGGGTGTAATGATCCCACATAGACAGGAGCCAAGTGCAGTATTCTTTTTATTGCATAGCAGAAACCCAAAACAACACAAACGAAACAAGGAACAACCTGATCATGATGCAAAAGCAAACCAAGTGAAACAGAGGCTATGTACAAGTCCAGGGCGTGGAGAGTTCATGCACAGCAAAACGATTACGTAATAAGGTCCCAAACCACGTGATGCAAGACAAAGGCAAGGAATAGAACAAGTAACTTAGCTTTTGATACAAAAGTCTTAGAGCAGATGCAAAGCATCTGTGAAAAACAGCAATGTTGATCCCACTGGGGAAAGCTCCAACAGTTCCTTTTATGCTTCCCCAGTACAGGCTTTAGAATAATCAAGATGGATGCCACTAGGTGCCTGTTTCCCCTCCTTGTCCAGGGGTCTGGTTTGAGCTGTCTTCAGGGTGCTCTGGAAGTTAAATCTGGCTGTAGTGTGGCATCTGGACCCTGTAAGAGAATCCGTTAATACTCTTTGAAATAGGAAAGAGATGAATGTACCTGGGGCTGAGTTTTTTGATGCCCATGGGGTTGCCGAAGGCTTTGGTTGACACCCAAACTCTGTCCCCTGGCTGGTAGGTCTGAGTGGCTCCTCACTGCTTATCTGTGACCTTCTTCATTTGGGCAATGGCTTGTAATAAGGTCTGACGCATGAGGGACCTTTCACTCCTTTGGAACCAGGAGTTGACTGTGGTGTGGTCTGTAGGATTAGCATTCCATAGGTATAGGGGAGGCTGATGACCCAGAGTGACTTTGAACAGAATAAGCCCTGTGGCAGAGTGTTTGATAGAGTTCTGGGCATACTTGGCCCAAAGAAGATAGCATGTCCAGTAAGGTTTAGTAAGGTTAGACTTACTAAAACTCCAAGCTTTTCTAGGAAGGTGGTCCATAGAAGAGAGGTAAACTGAGGGCCTCTGTCACTGACTGTCCTCTGGGAGCCTGTAAAATCTGAATACTTCTTGAAACAAAATCTCAACAGTTTGTGGCAGTGGGTAGGCCTGACCAGGGAACAAATCTTACACCTTTTGAAAATCAATAGACGATGACAAAAATGGCAGTCGTGCCCTGTGACTGAGGCAGATCAGTGAGAATGTCTATAGAGAGTTGTGGCCACAGCCTCTCTGGTGTGGGCAGAGGCTGCAGCTTACCTGCTGGCAAGGTACGTGGGACCTTGGCTTGGGCACAGACAGAGCATGACAAGATGAATCTCTGGATATCCATGTTCATTTGAGGCTTTTGTGAAAAGTAGGCTACTGGGTGGAGCTTGGCCAGCTGACCTTGTCTCGGGGAAAGAATGGTGCCTGCTCCTTGAGGCATCAACCTCTACTATGAAGGGGAGGTTGCGGTCAGGCTGACACAAGAATTGGGCCAAACTGAAAGGGTTGCTTGGAGACTGAATTTCTGGATTAATCCTCTGTAGAAATTAGTGAAGCCCAGGAAACTTTCTAACTCTCTCATCATGTTTGGGCGCTTCCACTGGGTGATGGCCTCGACCTTCTGCAGGTTCGTGGTGACCCCTTCAGACCCCTTCGGTATCACAGGAATTCCATGTGATGGAACTGACATTTCTCTCTCATAGAATTGCTCCTCTTGGATGTAGTGAACATGGGTGGCTATATCTGGGGAAAAAATGTAAATATCATCTTTGTAAGTGAGAGTACATTTTCCCAAAAGATCTCTTAGTTCCTCATTTATGACATGTTGGAATACACTGGGGGCAGCAACTAGGCAGTACGGCATAACCAGATATTCATAGTGGCCCGATGTTGTACTAAAAGCCATTTTCCACTCTTCCCCCTCCATGATATGAATGAGATTATAAGCACTGCAGGTCTACCTTGGTGAACACCCTGGCCCTCTGGAGCTGTTCCAGGACTGATGCAATGAGAGGCAGAGGGTATAGATATGTCACGACGACCGAAGGAGTAGCGTGGACCGTAGCGCAGACCGAAGGAGTAGCGTGGCATTTCCGGCCCCACCCGCAGGGGCTCTGCTGATTTCATTCACCTGCACCTCAACGATACCTCAACAAGACCTTGTTTAGGCACCTATAATCAATGCAGGGCTGGAGGACACCTCCATTCTCCATTCGCATAAATATTGATGTCCAAGAATTTGTCATGTCATGCCTGCAGGTAAGCTGCAACCTCTGCCTGTCTGAGAGAGACTGTGGTCACATTTGTCTATCAATTTCCTCACCAATTTACCTGAGTCATAGGTTACCTCCCCGGGCTGAGTACTCCCAGAACTCAATCAGACACACAGCCACTGGTCTCACCCCATTTGAAGTTATCCTGGGTCACCAGCCTCCTCTGTACCCATAGAATGCTAAGCCCACAGATAACCCCAGTATAGATAGCTGGTCCAAAGGAGTGAAAGAGTCTTGGCTGAATCAATGGCTGATGCGTGCTACCGCCCAGATGTAGATGGTTCTGGACTCCAGGAAATGGCAAGGGGAAATCCAGTACCTGGTGGCCTGGGAAGGATAAGGCCCCAAGGAGAACTCTTGGGTGGCAGCCAGGAACATCTTCGACCCACTCCTGAGCCAGGAGTTTCACGCCAGTTACCCCAACAAGCCCACTCTGCGTAAACAAGGTCCACCCAAGAAGAAAGTAAGGGCTCCCAGAGTTAGCCCCTTGGAGGGGGGGCTGTGTCACATCCACAGCCACAAGAGGCCACAACAAACTACAGTAGAAATTTAGTAGAAACTACAACTCCCACCAGCCAACGATAAACAGAATCACCTGCCGGTCATTAGTGCCATTTTCCTTGGGCTGTGCTGGGGAGCATAAAAGGACTTTGCAAACTCTCTCCAGCATGGATCAACATCAGTTTACTCAGATCAATGTTTTGCATCTGCCCTGTGATTGTTCCAAGCTAAGAACTTTGCCTTTTGCTACCCTTAGTTACTTCCTGTTTTGTGCTTCCTGATTTGCTCATGTTTTTCTATATGTTTTTCACCCCATCTCCATTCTGTGTTCCAAGTTCGTCATCATCAGAGCGTGGTGGTCTGTTTTGGATTTTCCCTGAGTTTTTTGGAAACTATCACCCTGCCTTTCATCTCTTGTTTTTGCTTTGTTTTACCACGCTCCAAGCACTTCTCTTTTTTGGACTTTTTTGGTGCAATAAATATATTGAACTTGACTCCGACTTGTGTGGGATCATTACAATTTTCAGCTGAGATGAGCAATAACAGCCCAGCCTTCCTGCACTTGGATCCTTTTCCCCCATCCCCATCATAACATTAATTAGTATTTATTAGCTTTATTAATTTAAAAGTAATTGTTAAAGAGTTAGCATTAATTAGCTATAATAATAATAATAATAATAATAATAATAATAATAATAATATTATTATTAAGTAATATTTGTGTTTGTCTGTGTGTGTTTGTGTGTGTTTAGTTTACCATCCACTGAAACCTCATGATTCAAGACTGTGACCTTCTATGAAGGAGTCTAGATTTAATCAGTTTACATACCTCATAGATAATTTCCTCTGACAACTCTTGCCCCCAATTTTATTTACATAATAGTAAATGTGGCATACACACTGGATTCCAGGTCAAATATTTTGGATTAGGAAATAAATTGTGTGATATTTCTGTGACTGACAGCTTATTGTCAGGTGTTAAGATGTTAGGGAGAACACTGCATCAAATCTAGTTACGACAAGACCTATTTGCAGAAAGTAAATTATTGTTAGTTCAGATTGATACCAAGTGTATCATGGATATGTGACTAATTTGACATTGATAAAAATGATCCTTGGTTTTATCCCTGCCAGAAGTAAGAGGATAGAAATCTCATTCCACCATCCAATTTCATTCCCTTCTTTTCTGCGTTTGTCCCCTGCTGCTCCAGTTGTATCAAATTTTATTAAAATAATTTGCATAATGAAAGGATACAAAATTTACTACATTGGAGGGGAGGGCATAAAAACTACTTCTCACTGCAAGCATGATGGAGAGAGGAAGCAGAGGTGAGAGCAAGAAACAATAATAAACATAATTATGCAGTGCAGATAAACCTCCTTAATTGGTCAAATAGTACACTGTCAAATAGTAAGATAGCAGACTTACATTATTTCATTTAGCACAGCCACAAAGCCTCATTCAGGACAGTGATAGGCTTTACAGCACGACATTTCTGTTAATCAGAATGGTAAAAAAAAAAATGACAATGTTGATATCCACCATGTCCCAAAAAATTATGATGTTATTTTTATATCTCTGTTCAGGGACAGAATGGGGAGGGAATCAATCTAATTGTAGTAATTGTGTTTCAAGAGCCTTGCATGTGTAGAATGAGAATCTCAAGAAAATGCTTTGTCGCAATATTGCATTGCGGGATTTGCTGGTGAATCCCACAATGCAAGTCAGTCAACTTCAGTTTAGGGTCAAAAAGGAACATAAATGCATCAGCATTAAACAATAAAAATGCATCAGTATTAAAGAATAAAGAGCCATGACAACTAAAATTTTAGTTTTTAAGAATAAAATACAAAAAATGGAACAAAATGGTTACTGATTCAATCAACATCCTATCCTTAATGGTGCATCTTAAAAGCATAGTTTAAATATAATTAAAACCTTTCTTCCTCCCTAATAACTCTTTACGTACATGAAATATTATTCTTGCTTCTATTATAACAAAAGTAGAAAAAATAGCAGCTTCAAGGAAACTCTGGGAGAAGAAATGTAAAACTACAGGTAATGTTTGACATTTTGACAATTTCAAGCACTTACTCAACTGCACTTTCAACTGAAAAGTAGTTCAGAAACATTACATTATACACATTTGGAATGTATAGAGAATTATAATTAATATTATTATTAGTATTACTATAAAAAATTACATATGAAGTATTGTTTCACAATAAACAGTAAAGATTTTATTTTCCTGTAAATTCTTTGGTAAACACCATCTTTTGGGGGGCTTCAGTTCATGCTAAAAGAAAAAAATGTTAATTCATTCATCTTCAATAATTCATAATTCATTCATTTCCTTGACCGGTTATTCCTTTTCAGGATCACAGGAGAGCCGGTGTCTAGTCGGCAGCATAGGGCGCAAGGCAGGAACAAACCTAGACAGGGTGCCAATCCATCGTAGGGGGCAAACACACACACACTCACACCCTAGGGCCACTTTAGAGACAGCAATCAACCTAACATGCATGCCTTTTGGACTGTGGGAGGGAACCGGAGTACCCGGAGTAAACCCACGCGGACACAGGGAGGACATGCAGACTCCACACAGAAAGGACCCAGACCGCC
>JAOTRJ010000019.1:8257266-8275440 GCA_028564905.1 Leptodoras praelongus
AACATGCAAACTCCACACAGAAATTTCCCAGGTCGCCCCACCCAGGGATCGAACTCGGGTCCTTCTTGCTGTGAGGCGTATGTCCAAGTTTCATTTCTATAATGTTATCCCATTAAAAGATATAATAACATATATTGATAAATGTGAGGGGTGTACTCACTTTTGTGAGATACTGTAAATTCCATGTCTGTCAGTATGTAGGCAAATCAAACAAGACCATTCTCTTTACTCCATTAAATCTAATCCCAGCGATTATATTTTGCACAAAATGTACATTTTCTCTACAGCTTGGTGAAAGAGCATACCTAATAATTAAGATTTATATAGATGTCACATATGTATTACAGCTCCCATCTCAGTATCAAATTTTAACCTCTTTTCATGTAAATTTGCTGAAACCCCACAGACATAGTTTTCTGAATTTGGAGGTTTCCAGAACACACCTGTGGCACACTGACACTGAGGGTGGTATAGGTGCATAAGATAGGCATGAGGCACAGCACTTTTCATTTAGCTGAGCCCAACTAAGATTATATAGGTGTTCATGATGACCAAAGTAGTGATACCGTTCATGGGCACATGTATAATGTGCCCATGCATGCACATGCATAAACTAACCTGCATAATGCTGCACTGGTCTTTCAGTTCTATATCTTGCATTTTAATGGAAATAATTTACATTGTGTATGTGTACATGTGAGTAATATTCTTTGTAGACAGTATTGCAGTTTTATTCCCTTTGCTGTACCAACAAGCTTAGTGTATCACTGACTGCTAAGTCAATAAAAGCTAGGCCTATAAATATGTTTTCAGAGAAAAAAATAAAAATTTACAGTATGTATCTATGTCCATATCTAAGCTCATAATAAATCCTGATTCTTGTTCATGAAGATTATTAAATCTTGTGTGGCCCTCAGGTCAAATTTACCTGTTCATTTTTAATATACAAAAAGATATAGAATGTATAAATTTTCCACATGAAACTCAAAGAAAGAAAAAAAACTTCTTTCTGAAAGAAAAAACACATATGTAACACCCAATACACATGTACATCCAGGACAATTTCACCTAAAAGTAATAAAAACAGTTCTTTAAAACAGATGACTAAAGGTAAATATGAAACTGAGACATAAGCTCATACTAAAGACACAGGATGAGGCCGTTGTGAACTATCATATCCATAGAAAAGAAGTACTAAAATCCTGAGCATCTGGAGCTATTCCAAAAATATTTTGGAGGAGGCTCCTGTTATCCCAACTGTATGAATCATTACTTCCAGTGCCTAATGTAACAGTGAGTGAATTGTTGTGTTATGCCATATGTGTTTTGTGTGTGTCTGTGTGTGTGCATGTATGCATCTGTAAACAGAATATTAGGTGTCTTACAAAATCTTTTCACAATTATAAGTTGTTGCTAGCCATAACAAGAGGAGACAAAGAATACATTGAACCGCCTTCTACATGTACCAAGTGCAGCAAGTAAATTTGTAATGCACACATGAAGATTTTGTTTATCATGTACACAGGTACACAGACATGCACACTCAAATTGTATTCATTCTTCTACTTGTTAGGAACCGCGAGACCATGCCCACTGTCTAAAACCAGTGGAACTTGTGGAAACGGCAGCAATGACGCTACACTTAGCTGAAGTCAGATCTTGTTTCTGTCCAGTTCAGTTTCTCCAATTTAACAAGCAAATTCTTCTTTTGTGCTTTTTCCCCTTCACTTATGCCAAGACTAACTTTTCTCTTAGTAGGCATCCCCGAGGAGCTTGTTCATGTGCTATAGGAGCAGAACTTTCAGAGATACCATTAAGAGCTTCTTAGAAGCCAAGAGATTAGTGTAAAGTGTATGTGCCTGTGTCTGTCAGTATTTTTGATGCCCTATGCACTAACCTTTATGGATGCTCACGTCTAGTTTTATTTACCAGATTATTTTTGGGTGTGTTATTTGAACTTGTATTATGTTTTATTAACAAATTTGCCTAAATACAAAATGCTTAATTAGATTAACAAAGTATAATTACTCAAGTATTTTCCACTCCTGCATCATTCTGATGAGCAGAGAAGAAAGGGCACTGGCGTTCTCGCCAAACGAGCGGGACAAGTTATGCTTTTTTAAGTCCCAGAATTGCGCACCTGATTGTTTTAGGGATCAACCAGCACCGTATTTGGCAGTCTTTGATGTCAGAAGCAAGACAGAAAATTGCACTTAAGTGGCTCGTCTGAAATCAGCCAGAGGCTCCTAGAACAGTCTGAGGCGCAGGATCAGCCCCTCTCTGCACTCACTCAGCAGATCCTGAGTCTTTCTGTGGACGTCCCTGTACCTCAACCTTTGCCTGCCGCCGCTCCGGAGACCCTCATCCCTGTCACAGAGCCTGAACATTACTCAGGTAATCCGGAGCAATGTGAGGACTTCCTACTAAAGTTTTCTCTCTTCCTCACCGGCAGGCCCCAGACGACAGAGCGGAACGCTATCGCCCTCCTCATCTCCCGTCTGTCAGGCGACGCGTCTTCCTGGGCTACTGCCGTCTGGAACGCCAGGGGCCCTGGGGTCCAGTCCCCCTCAGCTGTCCGCCAGCTGAATTCCTAAGATGGATTAAACCATGAAAATCGGAAACTCCGAACGCAGCTGTTTGACCACCAAACGGACTTGGCCCAAGCTGTTTGACCTGGCCCACGCAGGGCTCGGGATGTTTGTGGAAGTTATAGGCCCTGATGAAAAGGTGATCCTGTCTCGTCAGTATGGGTAGGAAGGTCATTTCACCTTCACCTCTCACTCACCTGGAGAACACCAGATCTTTTCAGTGGTGTAATTCTTTGGGTTCTCTGGACATCCTAGTGGGCGAGCATGCGAATAACTACGCCGAGGTTACTGCGACTTTTTTTTTCTCGCTCCTCTTCCTAGGGACAATCCTCCTCGCCCCTTAGCTGGACTGCGAGACCAAGCCCACTTCCGTTCCCCATTCCTCTAGTTCCACCTACTGATTTCCTTTCTCTCTCCTCCTTTCCCTATTTCTAAGGCTTCTCTCCTGGACTGCGTGGCGAAGTATTGGTTGGACCAGCCGATCCTTCTGAGCGTTGTTTCCTTCTATCTAGGAAGCGATCGTTTCCATCCGCATCTTCCCTTTCCTGTGCGAGTGTTTCCCTGAGTGCCTGGTGAGTGCTTGTTCCTTTGTTTCTGAGCATTTGGTGCATGCGTGTGATCCCTGCATGCTTGAGTGTACGAGTGAGCCTTACCTGCTCTTTTTTTTTCTCGTGCTCCCATTTTTGTCGTAGCTCAGGCTTTCCCGGTGTTAGGAGTTTTTCCCATTTTTTGTTGCAGTGTGTTGAGTCGGCTGGCTGTATGGAAGTGGTTTGCACCGCCAGTCCCTCAGTCAGCACGCTCGCGCACTGGTCTATGTTCTCCCGCCTTTCCGTGTGTTTAGAGTTCTAACCTCACCTTTCTCTGTCTCTAGGCACTTTCCGTCTACTAACCCGCAGTGTCCCAGACCCCTCTCTCTCGCCTCTGTCTCTCTCTCTTCTCCCTCGCTCACCAGGGTCTGCGTAGCCAGTCCCACTCGCTTTCTTTTCCCTCCTGTTCTGTCTCCGGAGCCCTTCCGCTCCGGCTTCACTACCTCCTTCCCCATCCGCTCTCCACCTCTCTTTCAGACAGCTGTTCTGTCTATGGATCCCTTCCGCTCCGTTTCCTGTTCTGTCTTCGGATCCCTTCCGCTCCGTTTTCCCGGCTTCCTTCCCTGTCCGAGCGCTTCCACTCTGTCGGACGGCTGTTCTGTTTCACTTTCCCTTTCTCCAATGCTCTCCCCAGTTTTTGTTGTTTTGGGCTGGTCTCTCCTTTGTTCTTTGTCTCCCGGCAGGTTCCTCGCGACGGCCACTTCTCCGGTCGTCACCCTGCCTCTCGTCTCATCGCCCGAGACCTCCAAGCACTGCGTCTCCGTGCTTCAGCTAGCACCGCACCTCCGTGCTTCATCTCCCGGCAGTTTCCTCGCGACGTCCACTTCTCCGCCACTGTCGTGTTTTCGCATTTCCTGTTTATCTCTGTTTGTTTAATAAAAGTGGACTTTTGTTCTGCATCAGCGTCTCCATCCATTCACCCAACACTACAAGTTCATTATTTTAGTTCATCTACTGTTCACATGAATGCATACACAGTGTTCTGTTTGTTCAGACAGAATTGACAAAAAAAATTTAAGCAAAAGTGAAATAAAAATAAGAATTGTGTAGCCAGAATTTGTTTTGTCATACAGTATGTACTACTACAATGAGTATAACAAGAAGCAGATTAAAATTTTGAGTAGAATTTAAACACAATAATTAATAATATCCATGAAAACATTGCTTCATTTAATGTTTATAAGAAAAACATGACTTATTCTACAAATGCTTTCATTACTTGTATCACAAAAATGAATGGCACTTTCATTATTAATTGACCTAGCAGAGGTAAAACTTAAATAGTAACCAGACATGACATCATTATTGTCTATAAGGGAGTTGAAGACCATATAAATACACTATGTAAACCTCTTTCATGTCTGTGGTGTTTTGTAACCAATCCCCTGGTCAATTATGATTGCCACTTAAATTAGTATTATTCATGCTAACACCAATACTGCCAACCAGCTGACAGTGTACATACAAAGGATACATTTCTTCATTCATTAATTTTCTTGACCACTTATTCCTTTTCAGGGTCTCGGGAGAGCTGGCAGCATAGGGCGCAAGGCATACAAAGGATATTATTTGGCTAGTACATAATAAAGTGTTAGTATTGACACCAGTAGTGTCTCCCCAATTTGTCTTGGAGTAGCCATGAACTATGCTTCACTGTTTTTCCAGCTCAAACATACCCATGGTAGTGATTATTTAAAGCTCATTTTGACCACATAATTGACATATACTGTATCTAAGACATATATAGAGTTTTTACTGTCCTGGGCCTACTGTGTCTTCCCTGCCTGTCAGTGTCACAACTCCAAGAATACACTGTGGCCTACTAAGACAGCAGTCGCAGGTCCCAGTATACATGCTCAAGTTTTAACCACATACCTGAACTCAATCACTGAGCACATAGATAAGCATGCCACACACAAACCTCAGTGCAAATTATGCATCAAGTATGTAGTTGTTTAGCTTACCAAGCCAGGGTTGATTATCTTGGTCATTTGAATTTTAATCACTTTTTTTATTCTGGATTTACCTCTAACAGTCTGTTTGTACCTTGCCTGACTTGTCCCTGTCTCCCTACTTGCTTGATGTTTTGGAACTGTATTTGTTGTATTTACTCTGTCAGATTAACTATGTATACTCCATAGGAGGTGTGGACAGCCTGTTAGAATTTTACTTTAACAGCCTCAATTTTCAAACACACATTTGCGATAGTACAATATTACTTAAAATAATAGCATGCTTATGGATACATGAACACCATGCTTTCCTTTTAAACCTAAAACATGGATGTGCTGCCATTGACAATTCTGAAGTACTGTATTTATTAGCTACATACCCCATTTCCATTTCACTTTCCAAAAATACAATAAAAACTGAAATCTGCATTTTGTTAATTCAGTTGAACACCTATTTAACAGACAATAGGACAAAGAAAAGATTTTCAGTGTTTTCAATGACCAGATTAATTGTATTTATTAATTATAAACAAATTTAGAAATGTCTGCAATATTTAAAAAAATTAGGACAGAGGCAAAATAATACAAGTTCTGGAAGGTTCCACAAGTAGCAGTTTGACTGGTAACAGGAGAGGTCATCCAGATTGAGTATAAAAAGAGCATTCAACAAAGGCTTAGTCTTTAGGATGGGCTGTAGTTCACCACTTTGCAAGTTCATGACAGAATTGTCAGTCAGTTCAAATTCAATGTTTCTTAGCACAAGATTGCAAAGAATTTAGGTCTTTCACCATACACAGTTCATAATATAATGAAAAGATTTAGAGGGTCCTGGGAAATCTTTGTGGATAAAGACCAAGGACGGAAACTACTGCTGAATCTGCATGAAGCCCTCAGGTGCTACCGTGGTGGACATAGCCACACAGGCTTGGGAGTATATTGGAAAATCATTATCACTTAATGCAATCTGCTGCTGCATCAAGAAATGCCATCTGAAATTGTAGCATGCACCAAGCAAGCCATATATAAACTACCAGGTATTTTGGGCAGAAATGTTGACAAGGTCTCTAGGGTTGAAGTCATCTGATATGAACCAAAAGACACTCTAAATGTTCTGTGGTCAGACAAGCCCATGTTTCAGCTTGTTTAGGCAGAAACATGGACATCAGATTTTATGTGCCAAAGATGAAAAAACATCCACATGGTAACCCACAAAAGGTGCAATCTATGATGGCTTGGGGTTGCATTAGGGTTCATAGCATTGGTGATCTGCATATACGTGAAGGCATCACATATGCAGAGATATATAATGGTATTTTGGAGAGACATATTCTGCCATCAATATGGCATCAATATGCCATGAAGCCCAGATTGGTGGAGTGCTGGATGCTTGACCTTCAGGAAGTTTCTCCCATCTGCATACAACATCTTTGGAGTTCAACCAGAGTGACCATCAAGGTCTTTCTCCCCTGATTATTTAGTTTGGTGGGGCAACCAGCTCTAGGAAGTGTCCTGGTTGTTCCAAACTTCATCCATTTAAGAATTATGGGGGCCTCTGTACTCTTGGAAACTTTCAGTGCAGCAGAAATCTTTTTCTAGCTTTCTCCAGATCTGTGCCTCCATACAATCCTGTCTCCGAGCTCTACAGGTATTTCTTTCCTTCTCATGGCTTGTTTTTTGCTCTGATATGCAATGTTAGCTGAGAGACTTTACATGAGCCGGGATCTGTCTTTCCAAATCATGTCTAATCAACTGAAATTTCAAGTGTCATATCCAAGGGTCTGAATACGCATGACCAATGTGAAATTTTATTTTATAAATTTACAAAAATTCCTAAAATTTTGTTTTCATTTTCCCATTATGGGGTATTAAGCTGACTCCAAGTCCTGGTTCATTCACTCTGACCATTAGATTATGGATGAAAGCCAGAGGTGAGGCTGACTGATGTCCCCAGCTCTCTGTAGAACTCCTTCCAGAATCAGGATGTAAATTGGGGGATTTTCTCAGAAACCGGGAGGCTATGCAGGTGAAAGACATGACAGAGAAGGAGGTCTGCCATCTCTTTGACCATAGATAGCTTGGATCAGGGGATAAAATGAGCTTAATTAGAGAACCACTGTCAGTATGATAGTCTTTCTCTCTGAAGGAAGCAGGCCTGTGACAAAATCCACCAAGTGGGACCAGGGTCAGTTGGGAGCCAGCAGAGGATGCAGGAGGCCACACAGGGACAAACAGAAGGTTGGCAGGTGGCCACTAGGTGCTGGGGAGTCATTCAGGGCCTGTACTTGATGTCCCAGGACTGCACCCCTATGACTCAGGAAGGTCGTAGGATTTACTGTGTGTCAGCATTGTTCTTCTCCCTCAGAAACTGCTGTGAGAGGGCATCATTTTATGTTTTTGGTGCCAAGATGGTATGGGAGAGAGGATCAAACTGATTGAAAAACAGGGCCAACCAGGCCTGTTAGGAGGTCAGGCTCTTAGCAGTGCAGATGTATTAAAGGTTTTTTTGGTCAATCCAATGATGAAGGGTATTTTAACTCCCATGAGTCAACATCTCCATGCTTGAAAGATAACTTGATAGCTAACAGCTCCCAACTGCGCATATCATAGTTTCTCCTGTTGGAGACGGTTTGTGAGAGAAGAACACAAAAGGATGTATCTTCTAGCCAAGGTGTCTACTTCCACCATGAACTGCAGTTCAGGATCTGGAACTGTATGAATGAATGAAAACCCAACCCCCATGGCCAAAAAGGAGGTTCGGTTTATGTGCTGCCAGATAATCACTGAGATATCTTTCCATGGCCTGACAGAGAGTCCTGGAATCCCCTGGGAGGTGAGATACCAGATAGTAGTAGGGTTGGTTGGGTGGTAGGACAGTGGCTCTAATCTTATTGAAGACTTCCATGAAATCCAAGTATTCCCCTAGAAGTCTGTCTGAGTCAATGTTGCGATGCACAGGAGTGTTCCAATGTGAGACCTTATTGAGACAGTGTCCATCCAGGGCACTGTCTTGAATGGTCCTCTCCAAAGCAGCACTGGGAATCTCTAATATCTTGACAAGAAGAATGTACATGAAATATTTGTCTGCCCCAGAGTCAGTGAACATGGTTATAGGATGCTCGGAACTAGATAGGTGGAGCAGAGCATGCAGTAAGTGTCAAACAAAGCTTGACCCACGAGAGCTCTTTGCTGGGCATGACAATGCAAATTTCCGCATCACCCACAATACATGAACAGGTTGTTGGAGCACCAGCATTGACATTCCTGCTCCATGAGCTGAGTCCTCACTCATTGCATTGACTTGGAGGGGTCACTGAGGACACTCGTTGGTGACATGTGATTATGCTCTCAATTCAGCAGGAAAGAAGAGCACTGCGGTGGCCTGGAAAATCCCAGAGGAAAATCCCTGGAAAATCCCTCTCCCTTCCTTTAATGTATCAGTAAGTCCATGGTAAAAAGCATCATACAGGGCTTCAGGAGGTGATACTAAGTAAACCATCAGAAAGCCATGACATGGATAGGAGGTTCAGGAGAAAGGACATAAGACATGGGACTGAAAGACGAAAATTTACTTTTAGGTGAGTAAATCTAGAGCTAAAATAGATTGTTAATGAGGAAAACACTGATGGATATTTTCTCAGTAGGCCGCATGGTAAGTATATCTTGCTAAGGTGTCTTGCCAACAACAGAAATATATCCTTATCTAAATAACCAAGTACTAGGGGTAGGTCATAAATACACACATATAAACACACACATGCACACCTGCATGCAATTTTGTAAAATATATTTTGGAAAATGTGAAGAGCTCTACTTTTCAAATGAATATTAAAAACACTATATTTGTATTGGTTTATTTGAATAAAATATAGTTAATGAATTGAACATTGAATTTAACCTTTTTTAGAAATGTTTTTAAGTCACACTTTTAAGTAATTTCCCTAGTGAGATAAAGGACAGAAAAGTATTACCTAAGAGGGACATTATCCATGTCTGGGTCCCTGGCTGTAACAAACCCCACAACGGCCCCTTGCTTGGCATCCTCTTGTACTTCCATAATAGTTCCGGTGGGTGGAAAGAAGATTGGCGGTTCATCCTCATCTGACACACTGACTCTGACAATGGTCTGGTCCCGGAAAGACACCAAGTCCATGAAGCGTGGATCCACATGCTTATTCACTGCCTCCACCACCACATTATGGGTATGCTTCTTCTCAAAGTCCAGAGGCTACAAGTTACAATAAAAAAATAAAAAAAAGCATATATTCTGTTTGTGTTTAGACTGATACAGTTGTTATGTACCTTTAAATTAAATTATGCATTGTTATCCAATAACTACTGTGAAAATATAGGGTTATAGAGTTATATAGGTAAAGAAGTGAAGAATATGCAGTACTGCATATAAATTAAATGCAGTAAGCTATAAAATAAAAATGATTTCAAACATACAAATAATAATTGTTTATTTTTATCAATTTACAAAATGCAAAGTGAGTCAACAAAAGAAAAATCTAAACCCGATCAATATTTTGTGTTACTACCCTTTGCCTTTAAATCAGCATCAATTCTTAGTATAATAGTCAGGGATTCTGTAGGATTATATTCAGGTGTATGATCAACCAAATATACCAAACAGGTGCAAATGATCATCAATTTCACATGTAGGTCGAAACACAGTCATTAACTGTAACATAAACAGCTGTGTAGGAAGCTTAAACCTGGGTGAGGGACAACCAAAACCTGCTACCAAGGTGAGGCTGTGGAAAACAATTTCATGTTACAGGGCATACACCATCAAGACTGAGCACAGCAACAACATACAAGGTAGTTATACTGCATCAGCAAGGGCTCTCCCAGACAAAGATTTCAAAGCAGATTGGGGTTTCAAGATGTTCTGTTCAAGCTCTTTTGAAAAAGCACAAAGAAATGGGCAACAGTGAGGATCATAGATGCAGTGGTCAGCCAAGGAAAGTTAATGCAGCAGATGACAAACACATCAAGCTTATTGCCCTTCAAAATCGGAAGATGTCCAGCAGTGCCATCAGCTCAGAACTGGCCAGAAAAGTCTGGCCAGAAGTGGTCTTCATGGAAGAGTTAGCTCCATAGCTCCAACATGGAAACAAGGCCAAGCGACTCAACTATGTACAAAAACATAGGAACTGGGGTGCATAAAAATGGCAGCCAGTGCTCTGGACTGATGAAAATTTGAAATATTTGGCTGTAGCAGAAGGCTGGAGAGCAGTACAATAATGAGTGTCTGCAGGCAACAGTGAAGCATGGTGTAGATTCCTTGCAAGTTTGGGGCTGCATGTCTGCAAATGGAGTTGGAGATTTGGTCAGGATTAATGGTGTCCCCAATGCTGACAAATACTTCCATCATGCAATACCATCAGGGCAGCGTATAATTGGCCCCCAATTTATTCTGCAGCAGGACAATGGCCCCAAACACACAGCCAATGTCATTGAGAACTATATTCAGCAAGTCCTTGAAGTGATGGTATGGCCCCCACAGAGCCCTGATCTCAACATCATCAAGTCTATCTGGGATTACATGAAAAGACAGAAGAATTTGAGAAAGCCAACATCCACAGAAGAGCTATGGTTAGTTCTCCAAGATGTTTTGAACAACCTACCAGCTGTGTTCCTTCAAAAAAACTGTGGGCAAGTGTACCTAGAAGAATTGATGCTGTTTTGAAGGCATCAAAACAGATTGATTTGATTTAGATTTCTCTTCTGTTAATTCACAGCATTTTGTTATTTAAGGAAAATAAACTATTAACACTTCCATTTTTTTATATTTACAGCATTTTTTCAGAACTGCCTAAGTCATATTGGCAATTTAACAATGTATTCATTTAACAAACAGGACCCTCAGTAGCATGTGGAAGAACCATAGACAGCCACAACAGCCTGGTACCTCCTCCTCATGCTGGTCACCAGGCTGGTCACACAATGCTGTGGGATGATATCCCATTCTTCAACCATTATGTGTAGTAAGTCAGCCAACATGGTTGTATTGGTCACTCTGGCATGAACAGCATGCCCAAACTGATCCCACAGGTGTTCAGTGGGGTTGAGATCAGGACTGGAGGTAGTCTCTGATAAACTCTGCTCTGTGGGGGCAATCGTTGTCATATTGGAGGAAAGAGTTCAGTCCCAGACTGTGGACATTTGGGATTGCCACTGCTTGCAGAATTTCTTCTCGTTATATCTCAGTATTGAGATTGCCTCCAAGGATGACAAGCTTAGTTTTTCCAGTGAGGGAGATGCCACTCCACACCATCACACTGGCTCCACCAAAAGATGTTACTCTATCGGTGCAGCAATCAGCATAGCATTCTCTGCATCTTCTCCACACTTTGACCTTATGATCCAAATGCCATAGGTAGAATCTGGACTCATCACTGATGAGTAACGTTCCTCCACATTTTCAGGTTCCAGTGCACATGTTGCTGACATCAGGGCAAATGGGCCTGATGGTGAAAGGCAGTCATGGCAGGCCTCCTGGCAACCTGATGAGACCGGAATGGGAAAGCAGGCACCTGGTTGGCTGCCCCTGGTGGTACCAGTAGCTCAAAACAATAGCAACAGCAAAATAAGCTGTTTTGCAATGGCAGAGAAGATTTGGCACATTTTTTTCATGGGCGCACACCACATTCTCAGCTCTACTGCTCATCCCACAAATGCATGTTCCTTACAAATGGTTCCTTGTGGCACCATTTAAAAGGGAAATGGACAGGCGTTCCAATGGTGTAAGATTTATTGCCAAGAGGCATTGTTACAACAAACAAATAATCTACCAAACACAAATTTCATGTATATATCACAAAAAACAGAATTGTGAATATAGCATAAATGTTTGGTACCTCAGATGTGTTAACAGAGATAAGGTGAGTTGTGTGTATGAGCCTGAGCTCACCATACCCACAGTAAATTATGGAGTTGGGGACATCATTATATGAGGCTGATTCACTGTAAAGGGTACTGGGGCATTATGTCATTAAAGGAAGCCTGTATATTACCAGGATATATTAAAGAGAATTTAATCATTCATTAAAAAACTGAATCTGGGGAGGTAGAGTATATAAAAAAAACAAATATACAGCCTAACTAACTTGTCTTACCAACTAAATTACTTACTGCACAGATTAATCAATATCATGACTTGAATCCCACTGTCATGGACTGGACATGTGAGTCGATGCAATTATAGTTCAGTTTACTAAGAACAAGTACAAAACAGCAGGCTGGTTCAAAATCAATAAACCAGAAAAGATCAGACACTGAGCAAAATGTAGCAAATTGTATTGTAGTCAAATAACAAGGCAGAGATACTCAAAACAGAAGCAGCATTAATACAAAGAAGAAATAGCTTGGTAATTGCAGGTATGAACACACTGAATGAAACTTCACAAAGAATGGTCTGACCAGGAGTGCTAAAATAGTGAGTGTGTAATCAGTAAAACAAGTAATGAGTCCCAGGTGTGTGATCAGGAAGTATTATCACTAGGTGAAATTGACTAAGAAAGCTAGTTAGTGGTAGATTATGGGGAATGGAATTTGACTCTATCTGTGCTAATAATGTAGCTCAGGAAAGAGAATGTGATTTGAAGGAATTCACATTTCTACCCTTTTCCATATAGCTGTTGTTGTATGACACAGGCATTTTTCACATTTTTCACAGGCATTTTTCAAGTGATGTGAGATTTGTGTGATGGGGAAAATACCAGAATGTCATCACCATGGGCAATGACATACTTATCCAGCATGCCCCTCCACCCTGAATGTCAGGCTTGACTGTAGCAGTTGGAGGTAGCCTTCACAGCAAAGTGAAGACCACTGGGTAAGTTCCATGCAGTTACATTCAGAGCAGACCAAGAACAACAGGGTGCTGATCTTTGTGATCAGAATGGCTTCTGACCTGAATGAGTAGTGTTTGAGTTCAATGGGTTACAACCCTGGTGCCAATGGGGCTGCTGTCAATGGCATGTATGCACAGAGATTGATATAGTACCTGGAGAGGAATCTTGACAAGAAGTGGTCTCTAGATCCATGAAGTTGCTCACCACTCCTGAATCTATCAACACTTGCAGTGCTCTACCATTGCATTCAGTATGAATGAATGGTGAGAGAAAAATGGACTACTCAACACCCTCATTAAGCAATCCTCAGACTCTCTCAGGTGTTCTGGCTTTGGGTCATCTTTCAGGGCAATGAGGAAACAGATCTCCACAGCAGTAGAAGCTGAGGTGCTCATGTCACCTCCTCTCTCGCAACGCAACTCAGTCTGCTGAGACCCAGTTGCATTTTCTCAGATGCACTTGATGCTTAGGGCATAAAAGAAATTCTGCTGGGAATTTGGCAGTTCCACAGTAGGTATGCCAGGCAAATGCTCAGGTCAATGACAGCATCAACTGAAAAAGTTTAGTCATTGCAAGCAATCTCCTTAATGAGTCTGAGTGGTCTCAGCAGGTACAAGTGTCATGGCACATGAGAGCATGTTAACCTTTGCCTCCAGTTTGGCAAGATGGTACTGGTGTTCATCTAAGAGGTTACCCTGGGTGGACAATGCATTTTGCAGATCCTGCTGAACTGCTGCAAACATGGTGTCTGCAAAGTTTTCTGTAATGGACTAGAGATGTAAGTGCATTTCAGTTTGGTAAGAATAAGAGTCCAAAACAGCAGGCAGGTGCATAACCAATAAACAGGCACAGGCAATGAGGAAACAGAACAAACTAGAACAGGCAAACAAACAGACAAATTACTGGGATAGCTCAGGCAATGAAAAAACAGCATACACTAGACAAATCCTGAAACTGTGAAATCCAAAAATATAAAGAACAAAAGAAATTTCACAAAGAATGGCTTTAACAGAGTGTTTAAATAGCGAGTGTGTAATTAGTGAGTAATGAGTCCCAGGTGTATGTGGTCAATAACCAGGTGAACTTGAACACACAATCTGGGAAGGTCTTGTTGGCCATGTTTGTAGTTAGTTAGTGGTGAATTTCTGGGGGATGGAGTTCAGTGCCGAATCTGGCACACATGTGACACCCATATAAAATTTATGGAGGATTTTTAAACTGCAAGTCCATCAGAAGGAAACTCAGAAGGAACTGAAAACAATTTACAAAGAGAAATTTGCCAAAATACTTATTTTCCTTAACAGTGGGGCAGTGGTAGCCCAGTAGGTTAAGACTCCGGGAAATATCATACTTATTTACCTTAACAGTTTTGATATTAAACATAACTTCATGCTTATGAATACATATGTATTTTGTTCATATTTCCAAGTAAAAAATCAAAAGACAGTATGTGATTATGTATGTAAATTTGTAGTGGATTTATGCAATTGAAATATAATAGTGTGTGGATGCTTATTTCCTTTCACTATTTCGTTTCACTATATATTCTGGCACCTCTATGTTTAGTAAAAATAATAGTAAATAAATAAACAATAAAAAATAAACAGACAGTATGTCCACAAAATAAAATATTATATATATAATATTTTATACAGTTTCTAATTTTGTAGCCTATATCTAAATTTGTAAAGTACAAAATGTCAAAAGTTCACCATGTGTAGCATTTTCACAGATCTCTACCCTTTTTACTTTTTTTACTTATACATATTGGAGTTGTACCTTCTTGATGATAATGATGGCTTCTTGTGTGTCTGTATCAGTGGAGACTCTGAAGAGCTCTCCTCCCTCCTCGTCTTTAATCAGGTAACTCATGTCCGTATTCTCACCCATGTCTGCATCCGTGGCCATTACCCTGCCCACTGATGTGCCCACTGCTATCCCTTCTGGAACTGAAAATTGACACATCTCTAATAAGCAGACAGAGGAAAAAAGAAAGGGAAAGAGATGAAGTATGTCTCATATTCCTTCCTCTAAGCTGTAAATCCAGCAGGTATATACAACCCCAATTCCAACACAGTTGGGGCATTGTGTAAAATGTAAATAAAAGCAGAATATGGTGATTTGCAAATCCTTTTCAACCCATATTCAACTGAATACACTACAAAGACAAGATATTTAATGTTCAAGCAGATAAACTTACCACTGTGTTACATCACCTTTCCTTTTAATAACACACAATAAGTGTTTGAGAACTCATTCATTCATTTTCTTGACCACTTATTGCTTTTCAGGGTCACAGGAGAGCCGGTGCCTAGCTGGCAGCATAGGGCACAAGGCAGGAACAACCCTAGACAGTCATACAAGACTTCAGTTGCTCAACAGTGGAGGGTCTCCATTGTCGTATTTTGCACTTCATATTGTGCCACACATTTTCAATGGGAGACAGGTCTGTACTGCAGGCAGGCCAGTCTAGTACCCACACTCTTTTACTATGAAACCACACTGTTGTAACACATGCAGAATGTGGCTTGGCATTGTCTTGCTGAAATAAGCAAAATAAGCAAAAAAGATGTTGCTTGGATGGCAGCATATATTGCTCCAAAACCTGTATGTACCTTTCAGCATTAATGGTTCCTTCACATATGTGCAAGTTACCCATGGCATGGGCACTAAAACACCCCCATTCCATCAGAGATGCTGGCTTTTGAACTTTGTGCTGATAACAATCTGGACAGTCCTTTTCCTCTTTCACCCAGAGGACACAAACTGCATGATTTCCAAAAACAATTTGAAATGTGGACTCGTCAGACCACAGGACACTTTTCCACTTTGCATCAGTCCATCTCAGATGATCTTGGGCCTAAAGAAGCGTTTCTGGGTGTTGTTGATATATGACTTTTGCTTTGCATGGTAGAGTTTTAACTTGCACTTGTAGATGGAGCGACAAACTGTGTTCACTGACAATGATTTTCTGAAGTGTTCCTGAGCCCATGTGGTAATATCCATTACAGAATAATGTCTGTTTTTAATGCAGTGCCATCTGAGGGATCAAAGATCATGGGCATTCAACGTTGGTTTTCGGCCTTGACACTTACTTGCAGAGATTTCTCCAGATTCTCTGAATCTTTTAATGATATTATGAACTGTAGATGATATAGTCCCTACATTCTGTTGGACTATTTGCTCACATAGTTGTTCACAAAGTGGTAAACCTCTCCCCCATCCTTGCTTGTGAATGACTGAGCCTTTTGTTGATGCTCCCTTTATCCCAATCATGACATTCACCTGTTTCCAATTAACCTGTTCACCTGTGGAATGTTCCAACCAGACATTTTTTGAGCATTCCTCAACTTTCCCAGTCTTTTGTTGCCCCTGTCCCAACTGTTTTGGAATGTGTTATAGGCACCAAATTCAAAAACAATTTATCCATTTGAACATTAAATCTTCTCTTTGTAGTGTATTCAATTGAATATTAGTTGAAAAGTTTTTTATTTATGTTTTACACAATGTACCAACTTCAATGGAATTGGGTTTGTATACTGTATCTAGCAGCAGTTAAGTTATGCATGTGAAAAGAAAGATCCCTTTATTTGTCACATATATTGTATACTACAGTTAAATTTCTTCTTCAAATAAACATAGCACAAAAATTAAGGAAATCTGTGTTTGGTAGATTATTTCTTTGTTGTAACAATGCTTCTTGGCAAGAAATCGTATACCATTGGAAAGCCTGTTAACTTCCCTTTTAAATGGTGCCACAACATTTGTAAGGAACAGGCATTTGTGGGACGAGCAGTAGAGCTGAGAATGTGGGTTGCACCCATGAAAAATGTGCCAAATGTCAATGCCATTGCCAAACAGCTTATTTTGCTGTTGCTATTGTTTTGAGCTTCTGGTACCCCCAGGTGCAGCCAGTCAAGTGCCTGACTGCCAATCTCTGGTCTCATTGAGCTGCCAGGTGGCCTGCTATGACTGCCCTTCACCGTCAGGCCCGTTTGTGCTGGTGTCTGCAACATATGCAACGGAACCCCAATATGTGGAGGAAAGTTATGTTCAGCAATAAGTCCAGATTCTGCCTATGGCAGTTGGATCATAAGGTCAAAGTGTGGAGAAATTAAATGAATAAATTGCCAATATATCTTGTTTCTTCAAACTTCAATCATCCATCCACCAAACACCAAATGTATAAGCTGTTTGGCAATGGCAGAGAAGGTTTGGCACATTTTTCATGGGCACAACCAACATTCTTGGCTCTACTGCTCATGCCACATCCCATATGTTCCTTACAAATGTGGCACCTTTTAAAAGGGAAATTAACAGGATTTACTGCAAGAAAAATTGTTACAACAAAGAAATAATCTACCAAACACAAATTTCCTTACTTTTTGTACTTTATCTCATTAGGATGTTGGGGTCAGAGTACATGGTCAACCATGATAGAGTGCCCTGAAGCAATAATGTTTAAGTGACAACATGACTAATTTCTAGAGCTTAAGCTGGGACAAGAATACTTGCTACTTGAAAAATTTGAATACTTGTACACATCACATTCATGCACTTATGTAATTAGCCAATCATGGCAGCATCAGAACTCAAAAATAAATAAATAAATAAATAAATACATGCATATGTAGGCAAGGGCTTCAGGGTAATGTTCCTGTTTATCCAGTCTGGGTGAGTCTGTACCCATGATACCCTCAGATTTCGATTCCTGGCTGACAGGAGTGGAACCTAATGCTGTTGTAGTCTATCCACCTCAAGGTTTGATGTTTTGTGTATGCTGAGCTGCTTTTCTGCTCACTATGATTATAACAAGTGTTTGAGTTACTACAGAAATCCTAGTAGCTTGCACCAAGCTTGAATCTGTACATTTTCCTCTGACCTCTTTTATCACCCAAAAAACAGTTTCCACCCATAAAACAGTTAATCACTCAACATTTTCCTCACCATACTGTATAAACATTAGAGACTGTTGTGTGTGAAAATCCCAGATCAGCAGTTTCTGAAATACTAGTGCATCTCAAATAATTAAAATATAGTGGAAAAAGTTCATTTTGTTCATAATTTAATTTGAAAAAGGTAAACTGTCATCTGGGGCGACACGGCGGCTCGGTAGCACCGTCGCCTCACAGCAAGAAGGTCCCGGGTTCGATCCCCGGGTGGGGCGGTCTGGGTCCTTTCTGTGTGG
>JAOTRJ010000019.1:8367627-8380121 GCA_028564905.1 Leptodoras praelongus
TATGAAATCACCATTCTTGGTGGATGTTCTTTCAGTTGTTTAAATTTATAGAAAAAGAGACATGCCACAAAACTATTATTATTTAAAACAACAACCTTCTTGTAGTTCAACCTTGTTGTAGTCAGTCGCATGATGCTGGAACTTTTGTGTGGTGCCGGTCGAATGAAATTTATGAAGATGACTGCCTGAATAAAATATGTAAATTTCCACTGTCAGTGATGATATGGGCCTCCATGTCAGGTAAAGGCACAGGGGAGATGGCAGACATTATATCTTCAATAAATTCCAAAGTCTAAATTGAAAGTTTGGACAATTTTCTTATTCCATCAGTTGAAAGGACATTTGGTGATGACTTTTCGTTGACGTTTTTCAAGATGATAATTCATATTTCCATAGGGCAAATGATGTAAAACTTTCCTTCAAGAAAGACATATAATGTTTTATGAGTTGGTTGGGGTGGACTCAAGCGTGGGAAAAAATAAAGAAAGCCGGGCTGTTATTGCTCAACCCGGCCGGAAGGGGAGAACCAAGGAAACTAGGAGGTAAACAATAGATCTTTATTTTATTCCTTTTTTTGTGAGTGTTTATTTAAAACGAGAAAAAAAAGAATATTATGTATTTAGTCTCTTTAAAAAACTTAGGTGTAAGAAAGTGAACGTGTTGGAAGTGAATGAACCAGAGCGCAAACCGGCACAAGCCTGCTTCACACACACGCACGGACACACACAGTCAGAGCGCCAACCCCATAGGCTAACTCAGCTGGGGAAAACTAAGAGGCGTTGAAAAAGACAAACTAAGGAACCACTCGTAGATTAAATTCCAACAACCGGGAGTTAAATGAGAACTAAAATTTTAATATCGATAGAAAGAAAAACAGGAAAAGACGCTGGGGAAACTCAACCACAGCGTGAAAGGAGGAAGGGAGACAAAAGCGACTATTTCCCCAGAGATGGGAGGAGAATAGCCACGGAGGAGTCAGACCAGACAAACTTAGTCCCTGCCTTAAATACCTCGGCTGAAGCCTACCCACAAAATCCCTAGCGAATCTCATGTTACCGAAGAAAGTTTAGACTAGAAGAAAACTAGAAAACTAAAGAAGACTAGTTAGTATAGTAATCAAAGGGAAAAGAGATAGGAAAATGGCACTGGGGAAAGCGCTCCCACAGCGAGAGGGCAGGAAGGGATAAGAGAATGGCTATTTCCCCGTGCTGGGAAAAATAGCAGAAGAGGAGTCACACCAGACTAACTCTGCCCCTGCCTCAAATTACCTCGGCCGAAGCCTACCCACAATATACCTAACGAATCTCGTTACCTGATTCCCTAACAGAAAAACGTGAGATTAAGGGTGTGATGAGGAGCTCTGTCCGAGAGCCTGCTTTAATGCATGCTCAGCCAGGTGCTCCTCGTTACTGCTGATTGCCCAAGGGCGGCCTGGGACCCGTAGTTCCTCCCTCTTGGCTAGGACTACACGCGGTGCACCCTCTGGAGGAAATGGAGGGTATTACCATTTGGCTCCCTCTGGTGGGCCTCGAGGGAGCTGCCCGCCGACTCCCCCTGGTGGCCCCGGAGGGAGTCGGCCGGTTCCTAACATAATGTCAATGGCATGGCGTGCATATAGTCTGGATCTCAATCCAGTTGAAAATCTGTGGTGGAAATTGAAGAAAATGCTCAATGACAAGGCTCCAACCTGCAAAGCTGACCTGGGAACAGCAATAAAAGAAAAATGGAGCCAGAGTGATGAAAAATGATGTTTGTAATTATTTAATTCCATGCCAGAGAATTCAAGCTGTTATAGAAGCCAGAGGTGGTACAAAATGTACTAATGGTTCAGTGGTTTTGTCATAATTCTATAATATTTTCCTCAGCATTGAGTGATTCCATATATTTTCCTCTATGTGATCTAAAAAAAGTAATTGTGACTGACTACAATAATTATATTTCTTTATTTTTAATTGTTTCTTCATGCAAGAAGATCTGGATTTTGAAAAAAGCCAGATTTGTGTCAGGAGTCACGCTGTGCCGCAGTCTCCTGCAAGGAGAACTCCAATTCCCAGCAGACCCTGGGGCAATTTGGGACAGCAAGAGACACCTGTTTCCTGGCCTATTTAAAGGGCTCCTTGGGCAATGGCTCTCGTTGCACCTTTGACCATTTTCCCGGTATGTAACGCTACAGCATGAGGTATACTGTCCTTTTTTTGGAGAGAAGAGATCACGGGGTAGGGATTTTGCGCAGGGTAATCTGGTAGGGCCTCTTTTTTATTCCTTCCCCTCTTCTTCCTCCTAATCTGAGCACTACTCTCTCTGCTGCTCAGGCAACATCATTCTTATAAACATTACAGCGTCAATTTCTTGACAACACTTTCGTAGAGGTGTGGCCATGGTGTAAGGCTTTAGCCCTGATTTTTTTTTTTGTTCTCCCGCCGAACTCCGGTTCGGGGAACGCTTCTCTGAATGCAGGGATACTCTCCAAGACGGACGAGCTTTCCCCCATGCCCCCATCCTTTTGTTTTGCTCTCACGCTCCATGCTCTTTATTCTAGGTGTGGCACTCGCCACCCTGTGTCTCTATTTCCCTGCTCCTTTCTTTCTCCTCCACAACTTCATAAATATATCTTTTTTGTTTGAGTCTGCACTGCAAGTGGCTCCTTTGTATAAGCTTAATTAATGCCCATCTAGTGTGAGACTGCTTAGCTTTGGGGTTATGTGCATGCACAGCACTACAGACGTCTCAGGATTTTGCACCACACATTAAGCATTTTATTTTATTTATTTTTTTGTTTTTCCTCCCATCACTCACATCCAGGGTTAACTTTATGTATATTTATTTTCCCCATATATAAATATATAATTATTTAACCCACTCTCCATCATTATTTTCCTTTTTCCCTCTCCCTCCATCAGCTGGGCTGACAGATAACAGCCCAGCCTTACCCTGCACTTGGGTCCAACCATCCAGGTCCCCCATAACATTTTGTGGCATGTATCTGTGTTTTTTTCTGCAAAATTAAACAATTTTAAAGAACATCCTCCAAGAGTAGTGATTCCATATTTTTTGCCAGGGGTTGCATTAAGTGTAATTTTAGTTACATTTCAGTAGTAATTTAGTACAAATTATGTACAAAGTACATAACTACTTGCATTAAGGGCAGGGGTGGCTCAGTGGTTAAGGTGTTGGGTTACTGAATAGGGTTACCTAATAAGGTTGGGGGTTCAAGCCCCAGCACCACCAAGCTGCCACTGTTGGGCCCTTGAGCAAGTCCCTTAACCCTCAACTGCTCAGTTGTAAGTCACTCAGGATAAAGGTGTCTGCCACATGCTGTAAATGTAACGTAAACTATTTCAGTAGAATTTAAGTATACTTTTTCACAAGGGTGGAGGGCCTCAAAACTGCAATTTTGGAAAAAGAATTGTGTGTGTGTATGCTCACACATAGACATATAAAATGACAGATAGATAGATAGACAGACAGACAGACAGTTGCCCCTGTACAGTTTACAGTTTAGCCAGAAGAATAAAAATTGCTTTCTTTTAAAACATGACACACAGAAAACATAATAAATAGACAACCAACTGGTCCCATCTGATTTATCTATCAGTCATCCATAACAAAAGTATGAAAGAGAAAGTCTGTTCAAATCTTATTTAGCTATTGCATATTTTTTGGGCAAATCCTATTTTGTTAAATCATTTTTATTGGATTACAGTGGTCAGGATAAAAAATGAATAAACAAAATAAAATTACTCTTATGTCAAGCTGTAGTGTTGCTAGGAGCCATCACATTATCAATGTGCAATCCATCTCAGCAAACTGACAGATGGTCCGAGCAATTTCACATGCATAATCTTTAAGCTTGGAGGGTGGTACACAGGAGAGTATATACCACACTATATTAAAGAAATCAGCTTTATTGGCAGACGTATTAAGTCATATTAATGAGGTTAGGGCAATAATCCCTTTGCGTCAGCAGAATTTGGCCTTGCGCTTAGCTGAAATGTGTGCATTCTTAGAGAGTGTGTGCTATGCACACATAATGAGGGAAGAAATAGCTATAGCAACAATGAGATTTTGCAGCAGTCACTCAGCCCACTGTGCCCATCTATCTATTCCCTGACTTGGTTCATTATGATAATCAGGATTTTGAGCACCTTGTGCTTATTTAAGCAACTGAAATTAATTACGTATTAATTTAATGTAGAACTCCACCTTTATCCTATGCTTTACTACCTGTGGCATTCTGATTTCTTTTATTGTTTTTCTCACAAGATCTGATGCAGACTATCATGTGGAATTAATGTATTCAGATCCTTAAATCATGCAACTCATGCATATTATTCCTCAACAATAATTTAAATGCTTGATTGCAAATGACAGTTTGTGGTTCAATATTTAATTGTGGCAATAATAAGGTGCATTCACTGTTGCTGGGGAATGACAGGCATGCTGATCATTATACACTACAGAATATGTTAACCAGAAAATGAATGACTCTGGATGCTAGCAGCCCATAATCCACAAGTATCTTTGTTGTTATGTATTCAGAGTAAACGCTACCTAATGACCTTTGACCTCTGTTTTTTACACTGAAGCTTTTAAGAGACACAACTGTTGCATTGGGCTCAGCTACCAGTCACACAAAAAAATCTTACTGATTAAAAATGTTAGTGAGTAGAATAGTATGTTCTATTATATAAGACGGCTTGCATCACATGTTGCTGCCCCCCCTCAAAAAAAAAGATATGGACTGCAGGCAGGCCAGTCAAGCCACGCTGTTGTAACTCATGCAAAATAAAGCCTAGCATTGTCCTGCTGAAACAGACATGGAGTTCCCAGGAGTTCTTATCTTGACAGCAGCATATGTATCTCCAAAATACCAGTATAAGCCTCCACATCAATGATACCTTCACATATATGTAGATCACCCATGCTATCGCAGCTGGTGGTGGATCTTTTTCATCTTTGTTACATAAAATCCCAAATCCATTTTTCCTAAAACAAGCTGAAATGTAGACTTATCTGACAACAGAACGCATTTTCTTTCAGTCCATTTCACACAACTTTGGGCCCAGAGAACTCACCAGTGTTTCTGTGCAAAATTAATATATGACTTCCTCTTTGCATAATACATTTCAGGTAGCATTTCTTGATGCAGTGGTGGACTGTGTTAAGTGCCATTTATTTTCCAAAGTCCATCACAGTTCTCAAACAATACCACTGAGAGCTCAATGGTCACACACATTCAGCAGCAATTTCTGCCCTTGGTCTGTATGTCTTGAGATTTCCATGAATCTTTTCGTGATATTATTAACTATTATTGGGGAAAGGCCTAAATTCTTTGCAATTTTTATGGTGAGAAATTTGAACAGAGTGATTGAATTCTCTTATGAAGTGGTCAACCATGATCCAACCTTGCTTGCTTCAGTGGAAATGTTTTTTTTTCTATAAAAGGGTTTTATAATTTCAAGCTATATATTATTCTATAAGCTTTCTAGTGTCAAGACTACTTCAAGCTTCCGATTTGTAAATCTAGAAAAAAGATATAATAATCACATTGGTTTTTGAATTGAAAAGATTTTTCCACTTGATAAGATTGCAGTGCAGAAACTGATGGGAAACCTTCAAAGGGTTCTGAAATCCTGATGCAGCAGCACCCATGTTTTGGATCACACTGACAGTGTTGGCCACTCAGTGAGTCAGGGCACTCAGAAGACACTCAGAAGAGAAAAATAAAGGCTTTGCATGCTCTTCACAGAGGACAGAGACCAAGGCACCACTGGACCAAACTAAAAGGATCCCTGCTATATGTCCCTAGTAGACCCTCATGACTTCTGTCACCACTAGAGTCCTCCACCATGAGTTCACAGAAAGCCTTCTCTTTCTTCCTTTTTTTCCCATCTTTTTTGGTTTTGTTTTCCCTTCTCTTTGCATTTCTTGGACTTCAATACTTCTCCTAATCTCTAGTCTTTTGGTCTCACACAGACAATATACACACATACATGCACCCTTATCTTACTTTATCTGTTTGAGGATATTCTATTGGCATAATTAATCATCATCAAAGTCATTTAAAGCTATGTCATACCAAATCTTATCCTCAGTAACAGCAAAGCCTTTGCCTCTTAAAGTTTTTAAAAGAAAACATTCTCCTAGCCATCTAAACAAGGTCAGATATGCCTATAATTGTATACAACTGCCCCCTGCTATACGACACACGCACACACACATGCATACACACTGTCAACTACAGACAACAGTATTCAAAGTAAGCAGCAAATTAATTCTCAAGATGTATATCTAATCACACTGTTGGAAAGGGAGGTAATTTGCTAATGGACCAAAGAGAAATTGTGGGATGCTTGCTCTCTCTCTCTCTCTCTCTCTCTCTCTCTCTCTCTGAGATTTTTTGGTATCACACACATTAACTGTTCATACACAGACAGGCTGGAGTAGGTTTAAAAAAGCAGACTCATTGTCCTTCGCTCTTAGAGTATGAAACTGACAGAATGAAAAAGAGAGTGTGAGTACTTTGTTCACCCAACACATTCAATAACCTACAAGACCATTTAATTACCATCTCTTCCCTCCTCAGGATGCGCCCCACATCCCCTGACACAGATTCATGTCTACTTAAACACTTTTAATTACATTTTAACTGTGGCCTAATCACACAAATGTAGAAGAGCTCCACCCTATCTCACTATCGCAGCAGGCTGTGTAACAGTCAGTGCTAAGGCTCAGCTCTTGAGGGAAAAATAATTATGTAGTCATGTCATGCATGCAGTGTCCCCCTTCTCACACTTACATGTGCTAGCACAGAGTACCATCACCCCCATGTTCAAGCTAAGCACTAATAGGTGACTGTCAGCTTCAAAAGCAAGGCCAGCTCATGCCTGCGGAGAAGACCTTTTCTCAAAGTCACCATGGAGACCGAAGTCACAGGGATTTTTTTCTGTGATAATGAAAGACACCAAAGTTCAGTTCTGCTTTTAATCTGAGGTTTGCCTCTGAATGCATACTGACAAAGGAGTGAATTAAAGGTTGACAGAAATTTTGACAAACAGCACCTTGTTCACATTATATTAGATTTTTGTTAATATTATATTAGATTTTTTTTTTTAATGAGATGAATCTGAGATGTGGATTATATTATTCCATAATTCCATTCCATTATGAAATAATAAAATATGATTAATATTCTCAGAAAATTTCAGGTAAAAATACCAGGGTTATGTGATGTACAAATCCTGCATTTTTTGTTTTTCTGTTCAAATTTATATTATATAAACTGTAAATTAAACTATAACTGTATAATATATGAATCATATTTTTTCCTATTTCCATATTAACCATTACTGATGTAGGTAAAAATTGTTATGAACAGTTAAGACTAATTATGTTTAGGCATGGCTATGATTAAGATAGTAAGATGGTATTAAAGCCATGTTCTTTAAAAATAAACTGAAATCCATTTGTCCTGGATTTCAGGGAAAAATAAAAGAAAAATTTAGTGCAACAATTAATGCATACAATAGGCAAATAGTTACTGAACTGTAACTATTAAAAGAAAAAGAAAAATGAAACACTTACTGAATACTGTATATGTTCACATAATGTCCTGATTGCAGGTAATAAAAACTAATAACAATTTTATCCCCCAACAGCATTGGAACTGTTACAACAGCTTGGAATTAATTAGCTATATTTCACAGAGTCCAGCAGTATCACCTGCTGCATAGAAATAAAACTTGTCACAAGTACAGCTGTGGTGTGCCACTCAGATTCTCTTGGTGAGCCACCCTGCCTCAGAAAATATACATTAATATTTCCACAGACGACCTTCTCCTACTATCTACTTATAGAATCATCAGAGAGAGACAGAGACAGAGAGACAGAGAGAGGGGGGTACTCAAAAAAATATGAGCAAATACAGAGTGGCCCCAAAAACACTGCATTGCAAAAACGCACTGCATTAAAAATCTTAGCAAGTGAATATTGTCAATACAGGAAAATGTGTCTAGTTTTTCCTATTATAAGATCACAATAAAATTAATTAAAATTATTAAAACTATTTCTATATATTTTCACTTTGAAATCTTAAAATCTTAATTGTATTTATTTTATTAATCTAGAAAGAAGTCAAATTATTTGCCAATAGAGTTAAAAAAATAAATAAACATTGAAATGTGTAAAACATCTATAAAAAAGGTTGAACAGTTTTGTTAATCTCATAATAAGGAAATTTATAATTATGATTTTCGCGACACGGTGGCTCGGTGACTGGCATCTCTAAAGTGGCCCTAGTGTGCACGAGTGTGTGAGTGTGTGTGCCCTATGATGGATTGGCGCCCTGTCTAGGGTTGTTCCTGCCTTGCGCCCTATGTGGCCGGCTCGGCACCAGCTCCCCCGTGACCCTGAAAAGGAATAAGCGGCCTAGAAGATGAATGAATGAATGAATAATTATGATTTTCAGTGTGCACAAAACACAGCTTGGATTTTATTCAAATACTGAGCAAGATACATATAAGTGCACACACACACACATGCACACACACACACACACACACACACACACACACACACACACACACACTAGAAGCTACTAACAGGTTTATGCTGTATTTGAAGGTAATATCACCTCTCTTATCCCTATGTTTATACCTCAAACATATGCCTCTTTTAATTAAAAGGCATCAACTAGCAAACCCCTGGTGAGACCACAGCTTTTTTTTTTAAGGTTTTCAAAACACTACACATTAGAGGAGGTTTGATATCAGGTTTGCTTTTCATTACTAATTTATACACATATGAAGAGGGCTTTGATGAAATAAGTAGGAAAAGTTCATGGTAGCTTTCTATGGATTCAAGATGAAAATCACATAACCACAACAGATCTGGTTTGCAGGTATCCAGACATACACAGCTCATCCTGCCTTAATGAAGTTCTGCCTTTTTTTTAAAGCAGGACACCTTTTTACTCTGTATGTAGGGCTTTTGTACAACATGTCCTTCAGCATTCCTTATAAAATAGCAGCTGTGTGAGGACTCACTAATAATAATAATACTAATAATGTGTTCATAGGAATTGAGCACAGGTCACATGAAAAAAAAAACTGATTTTAACTGATTTTAAATGATTTTATCATGGAGAGAAGAAACTCCTAGTTCTGGGAAACATAGACTCATAGTCAAAACAGATGAATAAAAAACAAGACAAAGAAAGGTACACTTGGTAGGGGAGGAGAGAAAGCTGTTGCTTGCCTGAACCTCCATACTCCATACTGTTAGAGAAAAACAATTCAAAAGTTTAATCACAAGAACAAAGTGTTTTATTCTTCTAATACCATTGTGACTTACACTTCAGGATTAGGGTTTATTCAAATACTATAGCAATTTGCCAACAATTACATGTTTACTAATAAAAAACAAATATTTTTATTTTATAGTTATGTGTAATGTATAATGCCTCTTGCCCACTTTATTTTGAACATATTAAAGAAAAAAAAAGGAAAACAGTTTGTCATGTAACCAAGAACTGGGAAAGCCCTCCAAAAACCTTTCATTGAAAGAAAAAGGTAAGTTACAGTTTTACTACTAACACAAAGCACTAACACTGGAGACTCCATCCTAAATAAACCCTAAATGTCCTTACAGACAACTTCATTACACACATTTCATGACCTTAGTTTCTCTGAGTTAAGAATGAATGTAAAGATGAACAGTAAAATATATAGTTTTTTTTGTATTTCAAAAAGACAGTAAATTGTAATAAAATGACAAGAATAAATTGTTTATTAAAATGTGTTGTGATTTAACAAAAAAAATCTGTATAAATGGAAAACATTAAATATCAGCTTTTAGATGAGACTTTTAACAAAATTAAAATAAAAAAAAATAATTTGACAGATTTTTTCACAACACTCACCAAATTAACTCTGACAGTTGGTGGGCTTTTGTAATTTAATGTTTTTTTTGTTAGGGTTAATGTGTAAAACGGTCTTAGATTTATAGAACTTGTTGAGTAACAAGTGAGATCGCCACCCAATGTTTTCACGTTACTTAAGCTTTCTTTTTCGCTTGTTTGTTTTATTTTAATTTGTGTTAATTTTAGATGTTAACTATGGTAAATAAAATTCCCATTAAAGAATATTCATTCATTCATCTTCTTAGCCGCTTATTCCTATTCAGGGTCACGGGGGAGCCGGTGCCTAGCCGGCCACATAGGGTGCAAGGCAGGAACAACCCTAGACAGGGCGCCAATCCATCGTAGGGCACACACACAGAAAGGACCCACCCAAGGATCGAACCCGGGACCTTCTTGCTGTGAGGCAACAGTGCTACCCACCGTGTCCCCCCATTAAAGAATAAAGAATATAACATCTCTTTATTTGGAGCATCCCTGCTGGTCTCCCAAGCTGTTTTGTTTCCCATCACCTTGATTCAATGCAACAGATCTGTCACAATGCCAATTGTCAAGTAAAGGCTTTTACTAATTGCCAAACATACCTTTTCCTATAACTATATCTTGCTCATTGTATCAAAATTTCCAAAGGATTTCTCTTCACACAGTACACATGGAAGTGTGAAATTAGATTGCAACCTTCAGACTTGTGGCCAGAAAAGTATACAAAAGATATCTGATGCTCTGTAGCCTTGGCAGAGCATTGGAATCTGTGACAGAAGGTCAGTCCTTGCCTTCAGACTGTTTTAGAAAACTAAAATAAACAACTAATCAAAATCTTTGAATAATTTTTTTTCCAAAAACATTTGAGCATACAGTCTACTCTGCTGGTAATTAACACTCTCTGGCTGACCCCCACAAAAAAATATTGTGCAGATGAGGAGTGATTTAATCTCATAATCGAGGCAGTAAGCTAGTCACTGCTGGATAGGATTTGTAAATAGTAGTCAATAGGATCGGACCCTGCTTGAAGTGTGTGTGTGTGTGTGAGCGTATACATGTTGCTGTGGAGGAGCAGAGCTTACTTTAATGTCACATGCTGCAGAGCTCAGTGGATTATCAAGGAGTTGCTCATGGCAACAGGTTGGAGAATGTGTTTGCCCCAGTGAACAGACATTACTGTATTCCTCTAGTTTATACACTCAGCCTATTTTCTGACAACTGAGCAGATTCAATCCGCACAGCCTTGTCTTGTGTATTCAGCAACTCTCTACAAAGAAAATTTGTGTATAATAATCTACAGTAAATGGGAATACCAAAAAGACTGCAGATTTTTTGAAAGACACCAGAGAGTTTCTGTTTGTTAAACATATAAAAGGTTGAAAAATGAATAAAGTCGAGCTATACTGTATAGTATTTAAAAAATAAACCTTAAAATTAGAGAAGCATCTTTGCTATTCTATTAAGCTTACAGAATAAAATTTAATTTGAAAAAAAGTTTGAAAAGAAAAGGAAAAAAATACTAAATACAAAATAACTATGTTTTTATTGACACTGAAAACTTGCCAATATATGTTACTCTGTGATGGACTCCTGCCCTATTCAGGGTTCATACTGAAGATGAATGCCTGAACTTTTGGTTCAATTTGTACTTTTGTTCCAACTCAAAATTAATTTGAGTTCTTTTACTGTGCCAGTCTTATGAGAAAAACTTTGCATCAACTTTGCCTTGCACATATCCTGAAGACTACCTAATAAAAAAACGATGTAAACGAAAAGCATGAGGGTACTATTCATACCAAAACAATTGAAGTTCTCTAAGAAATCTCTAGTGTATGCCAAAAGCCGGATTTGACACATCCGGGATGTATCAATGAATTTTTATTCCCTTGCACACTTCTACCTCAATACCTCTTTTGTAAAGTCACCTTGGTTAGCACTCTGGAAGATCCACAAAAATCCATTTAATACAGTTAATACACCTGCACTACTAAGTCAAGAAGGAAAACGGAAAAGGAGAAGGTGGCTGCATATTTAGTTTGAGAGGTATTAATTGTTAATATCAGAGAGATCAGGGCTGAAAGGCAGCAAAACTTTGCTGGCTTCAAACACATGCATGATCTTCATAAAGCATTTTCTTACACATAGGACAGCAATGGAGTAGAGATGAAAAAGCATTATTTACGAGTAGAAAGGAATGCAAGCACAGGAGAATGAAAACAAATTCCCTTTGGTGTCTGCAGAAGATGGAGAATGAGCACAGGCAGAGACAGCACAAGATGAACAGGGTTACATGACAGTAGGTGAGAACAGACAGAATGATCTGAAGACTCTGTGTAGTATAGTGTCAAGACAAGGAAAAATATACCTTCCTTACACAATGTCTAACTTTTTATGTATATAAATATATATTACATCATATTCAATACATATGAGGTAATTGGACTGAAATGGAACATCAGCAATGGAATGAAAAAGTATCCAGCAAACAATGGAAAGAAAAGAACCCTGTGGTAGTGTGGATGCAAGTCTCATTGCCATGTCCACTAGAGTGGTGTCCATTTTATGATTGGTAATTGAAATGCTAATATTTTTTTTT